>JAVJIF010025530.1:0-81047 GCA_038442645.1 Agave tequilana | reverse complement strand
ATCAAGGCGTTCAAACGAGATCCAAGTTGAACTACATGACACAAATTGCCTCATTTCATTCATTGAACCGAAGAATATCAACGAAAGCATGTGAGGACGATTTTGGACAATTGCCATGCAGGAAGAGTTGAACCAATGTAAGAAACGATGTTTGGGATCTTGTGCAACGTCCTACTGATCATCCCGTCATCGGTACAAGATGGGTCTTCAAGAACAAACTCAATGAATCCGTGAAGTCATTAAGAAAAGGCAAGGGTAGTAGCACAAGGGTACAATCAAGAAGAAGGTATTGATTTCGATGAAACTTATGCACCAGTCGCAAGACTTGAATCAATTCGTATATTACTTGCTTTCTCATGTTTTATGAATTTCAAATTATATCAAATGGATGTTAAAAGTGCCTTTTTAAATGAATAATAAAGAAACTGTTTATGTTGAACAACCACCAGGTTTTGAACATGAAAAATTCCAAACCATGTTTTCAAACTTAAAAAGCTTTATATGGTTTAAAGCAAGCACCTCGTGCTTGGTATGATAGATTAAAGAGTTTTTTTAAATTCTGATTTTAAAATGGGAAGTGCAGATACAACTCTTTTTATCAAACATATTAATAAAGATATCTTAATAATTCAGATTTATGTTGATGATATATTATTTGGTTCTACTAACGATGATCTTTGTCAAGAATTTTCTAAGACCATGCAGAATGAATTCGAGATGAGCACATGGGCGAACTCACTTACTTCCTCGGTCTACAAATCAAACAAATGAAGGATGGAATCTTCATCTCCAATGCAAATACGCTAAGGAACTTCTAAAGCGATTTTCATGAAAATTCTGGTCATAAGAATACTCCCATGAGTACAACTACCTTTTTGGACAAAGATGAAAGTGGTAAGAATGTCGATCAGAAAACTCTATAGAGGTATGATTGGCTCTCTACTTTATATTACTTCTAGTAGACCTGATATTATGTTTAGCGTATGCTTATGTGCTAGATATCAGTCAAATCCTAAGGAATCACATATTAAAGCCGTGAAAAGGATCTTTAGATATTAAATAACACAATCAATTACGGTTTTTTTATCCAAAGTCATGCACATTTGATTTATTATCTTATAGTGATGCTGATTTTGCTGGTTGTAAATCTGACCGGAAGAGTACTAGTGGTACTTGTCATTTTTGGGACATTCACTAGTATCTTGGTTCAGTAAAAAGCAAAATTCCGTATCCTTATCAACAACTGAGGCAGAATATATTGCTGCTAGTGTTGCATGTGCACAAATTATATGGATGAAACAAACCTTACTTGATTATGGCATGACTATCACAAACTCACCTATTATGTGTGATAATACTAGTGCTATTAATCTATCTAAAAATCCAGTTCACCATTCACGTACCAAACATATTGATATTAGACATCATTTTTTACGTGATCATGCTTTAAAAGGTGACATTTCTTTAAATTTCATATCAACTGATAATCAAGTTGCTGATATATTAACTAAACCTCTGAAAGAAATATCTTTATAAAGTTTAGAAGAGATTTGGGTATTTGTAATTTTTCAGATCTTTAAAACAAATTTTTTTCAAATTTTTTCAAAGGCAGTTTTACAACAATTAGTCGACTTACAACTATTATTAGTCGACTTATAAAAAGCCTTAGTCGACTTGAAAATTTCCCTAGTCGACTCTGTGAGAAACAGAAACTTCAATTTCTGATTTGTCAAGAGTTAGTCGACTATAGAAAATTTACAGTCGACTAGTCCTATTATTAGTCGACTAGTCTTGTCCTGTAAGTCGACTAATACTGTGAAATTTCTGTTTTCTGTTTTCGGATTTCTGCTTCAAACCCGACCCATTTACTTTAAGTTTCGGATCCGTTTACTCACTCTTTAATCCTATCCATTCATCTCTATCCAGGATTCATCTCCACCCTTGACTCTTCTCTACCTTCACAAACCCTAGATCTTTCCTCATTCTCTTTCTTCCAAGCCGATTCTTCAGTCGACCAGAAGAAGCTAGGGCACAGGAGTTCTGCAGCAGTTCCACCGAAATTCCTTCAAATTTCTCTGTGTTTCTTCTCAATCTAGGTATAATCTTTCATCTCTCAGTCATCCCATACATATCTACTGTCTACTTGCTTCAATTTAGTTTTCATCATGTCCAAATCTAAGAAAACTAAATTTACTCCCAGTTCATCATCTTCCACTGTTGATTTTAGGAATTTCTGAAAAAATCCTGAACTAGAGGCTGATTATCTTAGACTGTCTAATTTAGATATCATTCCAGGAGGTTTATCAAATATGATGACTTTTATCAATATGATATCATGTCATTTCTTAGAACTTGTGCTTGTATAATATGTTTTTCACTGAATTCAAACAAGCCTATTATCCTTTCTCATTTATCTGTTCTACACCAATTTAGCATATGAAGATAATGAGAATGCTACCTCTCTTGATTTCTATGTTAAAGATGTCCACATTAAGCTTTCCATAAAGAATATTGCCGTATCCTGTCCATTCCATATAGTGGCCTCTCACTTGATGATATTGTGATGGATGATGAGGATGTCTTAGGTCAAATCTTTCTACACGGTCATCATTTGCCAATGTCCAACAATAAGCTCCAGCCTATTCCCCGTCTATTGGTAGAATTCTTTCATATAATATCTGCCCCAAGACTGGTAGTTATAATTACTACTCAAGGGAATTATCGTCGTGTGTCTATGCTATTATGGCTGGACTTGACGTTAATTGGGCTAAGATCATTTTTGACACAATGGTCAAGTTTCATTCCTCTTTCCTTCCCTTTGGCGCATTTCTAACTCCCATCTTTCGGAAGTACCATGTTGATCTCGCTTCTGAAAATACTGTTGTTACGATCTTTGAGTTCTTTGATCGTGCCGCCATCAACCGAATGAAATTACCTGCGTTTCCTTCTCATGAACCACAACAACCATCTTCACCTCCACCTAGTCCACATGGTCCTTCTACCTCTTCACAACCTTTCACTGACCCACCTCCAACTCAACCACCTCCATATGCCGATGCTTTCTATAACTCCATGTCTGCCCAGATTGCATCACTTCAATCTCAACAACAAGCTTTGTTGGATTCTCAGTCTCAAATTATTGAGAATCAATCCTTGATGATGACTAGGCTGCATTCCATTGAATCTACTCAAACAGCCATTATCAGTCTTCTCAAGATCCATATCCCGCCACCTCCTCCCGGATCCGAGGATTGAAGATATTGGCGTTGGAGTTTCTTTATGTTTTTTACTTTTGCACCACTTATGTATTTTCTGTTTTTGTTAAAAACTATGTCTGTTTATGTTTCAAGACTATGTCTCTTCTCTTTTTGTTAATGACAAAGGGGGAGAAAAGTATTAAGTGTTATATGTATCTGTGTAACTTTGTGTTATGTTAAAACTCTGTTATGTGTTATGTGAGAATTTTATGATATGTGTTGGATATGTTGTGATATGTGTATCTGTGTTTATATATCTATGTGTTTCTGTGTATCTATGTGTTTATGTTACATATTCTGAAAATTCTGCATGTTGTGCAACTTTGTGACAAAATCAAGGATTTTTGACATATATATGTTATGGATGCTAACATATGACCATGCAGGTGCAACCTAACATTTTCTGCAGGGACAAAATATTTTTTATAACTTAGTTACTGCAGGGGAGTTTTGTTGCAGGGGGAGCCATCATAGACATATGTTGTCATCATCAAAAAGGGGGAGAATGTTGGAACCTGACAAGTTCAAGATGTTGAAGCCTCTCAAATTACAAGATTTTGATGATAGACGAACACTACTACTACATGATGATTGCTCTACCTCAGATAAAGATTATTGAAGCTTATGGGTGCATTTGGGAAGTTATTGTGTAACTTAGAAATATTTGTGAAAGCTTGATATCTTACACAAAAAACAACTCCTAGTCGACTTGCCCTATTGATATAGTCGACTACCCAAATGTAGTCGACTTGACAAAAAGCCCTAGTCGACTAGTCCATTCCAAAACCAAAATCCTAACTCTCTGTTTGGACTCTGAAATGCAAATTAGTCGACTTGACTTTCCTACCTAGTCGACTAACAGATACTCTAGTCGACTAACCCTATTTCCAAGTCGACTAATATTTGACACAAAAATTATCCAACTCTCTGTTTCTTTTCTGAAACAAAATTAGTCGACTACCCTTTTTATCCAGTCGACTAATACAGTTATAAGTCGACTACAAGTTAGTTACAGTCGACTATATTCAGTTTTCCAGAAACCTGTTTCTTCCAACAGACACTTCCCTAGTCGACTAATAGTCATACCTAGTCGACTAATAGTTGAAGTTTTGCCTAGACTAGTCGACTAATCCAGTATCCTAGTCGACTACAGGCAGTTTCTGACTGTTGGACAGTTTCTCTTATCTGATTCATTTGGCAACGTTTTCCAACGTTTAAAATGTCTGAATTGGTCCCATAACTACCCTAACTGACCCTAGTATTCATCTATAATTAGGGAAGTTATTCCTAAGGCCAATTACCAATTCATTCCATCAGATTTCCAAAGCCAAATTTCCAGAAACCTGAAAACTGAAATTTGCAACTTCTTTCTTCACCAAAAGCCATTTCCCTTAGTGAAGAATTCTGAAGTTAAACCTTCTATACTAAACCTTGTCCACTACACATTCTGTATCAAGGCTATAGGAAGTTATTGTATTCATTTCAAAGAAAGTTGTACAAGGAGTCTTCTGGGTGTAGAAGATTGTACAGGCGTGTTCTCTTGGTGGAAGAGAAGTTGTGTGCATTTGACAAAGGGTGTTTGTCAAGTGGTACACAAGGCATTTGTTGTAGGGTGTACACAAGGAAAGAAAGGGAAAATCTCAAGCATTTGCTTGGGGACTGGATGTAGGTCACAAGGACCGAATCAGGATAACTCTCCGCTGTTTGCGTTTGTATTTTCTGTGGTATCTCTTTTGATTGCTTTAATTTCTGCAAGTAAATTGTTTAATTTTTAATTAACACTATTCACCCCCCCTCTAGTGTGTTTTGCTTGGTATATAGATCCTACAATATACTCACGTTCTTCAATAATAGTAGGAGCATTAGTAGCTTTTAACTTGAAATGAGAAGCTAATGGTGTACTTACAGACTTTGTATCATCATTGATATTGAACTTCTGAAGTACCTTATTCAAATACCCCTTCTGTGTCAAGTTAACCTTGTCACCCTTCTAGTCTCCCTCAATCCTAGCACCTTCTTTGTTACACCCAGAGCTTTCATCTCGAATTCAGAAGACAAGTCTTTCTTCAATTTATCAATAGCAGATCTGCTCTTAAGAACGATGAGCATATCATCTATATACAAGAGTAGATAGATGTACTCTTCACTAAGTAACTTATTGTAATACACACATGGGTCGTAATGGCTTAGTGTGTACCTCTTTCCTCTTATGAAACTGTCTAAAACGCTTGTACCACTGCCTTGGTGATTTCTTTAATCCACACAATGATTTCTTCAGTTTGCAACCATATTCTCTTTTTTACAGTTTTAAACCTCGTCAGCTGAGACATGTAGATCTCCTTTTCAAGATCACTATGAGAAGGACGGTTTTCACATCGACCTGATCAAGTTCCAACTCGTAATGTGCTACCAGTGCCAACAAAATCCGAATAGATAAGTGTTTTACAACATGTGAAATACCTCATTGTAGTCAGTGCCTTCTCATTGAGTGTAGCTTTTAGCTACCAATCTGGCTTTATAGCGTACAGTATCACCATCTGAAGATCCCTATTTCTTTGCAAATACCCACTTATAACCGATTGCCTTCTTTTCCTTGGGCACTCTGACAGTTCTCAAGTGTCATTTTTGTGTAGAGAACTCATCTCTTCCATCATGACATCCTTTAACATCTTAGACTCCGAACTGATTTCAGCTTCCCTGTAAGTAGTCAGGATTGCCCCTCAACGACTGGGAAAGCATAGTCCACGATCATGTAGTAGTGAGCCAACTGGGCTTACGTGAATTTCTCTGAGTTCTTCCAACTGCAACAGATTCTTGGACATTACCCATAGTCTGTCCTTGATTCTCATCATTATCATCATAATGTTTGGCTACTTAATCATCTCTCTGTGTCACCGAGTGTATGACCTCAAATGATACTGATCTTTATAGAGACGGTGAAGTAACATCACTCTCCACCTGCTGCAATATCCCATTGGTCGTCTGACTCTCCACCTACTGAGAGTTTGTAGGCTTCACCATTAATCTTCATCAAACATGACATCTATTCTCAAGATAAATTTTCTGTCCTTTGAATTTCAAGTTTTATAGCATTTTATTCCTTTCTTGAATCATACGAACACATCTTTTCTCGCCCATGGGTCCAACTTGTCTTCCTTGATATGATAGTAGGCCGGGCACCCAAATACATGTAGCGAATCATAATTCTGAGCAACTTTTCCTGACCAAATCTCTAGGAGAGTTTTACCTCCTATTGCAGAAGAAGGCAACTTGTTAATGAGATGGCAAGTATACGCCAATGCCTCGGTCCAAAAAAATTGATATGTCGGCGTTGGATAACATGCAACAGACCTTTTCTAGCAAGATCATGTTCATTCTTTCAGCTGCCTTGTATTGTTGCAGTGTTTCTCTTACTGTGAAGTGCATTTCTATGCCCTCATCGCGACATAACTATAAGAAAGAATCACTTGTATACTCTCCTCCGCTATCTGAACGGAGTACCTTTGTCTTCCCGTATTCTTCTCCATGTTCTTCTTTTACTTCGCAAACAACTCCAGAACTTTCCCTTTGTACTTTATGGTATATACCTAATATCGCTTAGACTAATCATCTATAAAAGACACAAAGTAATGGTTACCTCCAATAAATGTCGTCTTGGTAGGTCCCCAGACATATGTGTGAACATAATCCAGAATTCTCTCGATGCAATGAGTTATGGTGCCAAATCTCACCTTGATTTTCTTTCTGATGATGCATGTTCATAAAATTTCAATTTGCAGGTACTGATACCTTTCAATAAACATTTGTTTGTAAGAGCTTGTAAAGATTTTTCTCCTATATGTTTAAGTTCATATCTTAGAGTTGGGTCCAATCATTATCTGAATTTATAAAAGTTACCACTTGTTCTGTAACCGTACTACCCTTCAAATAGTAAAGGTTATTGCGTTGGACACTCTTCAAAACAACCATCGAGCTTTTAATCATCTTGAGAACTCCATCTCTAATAGATACTTCAAGACCCAATGCTTTCAAGGCACCAATAGAGATAAGATTTCTTTTCAGTTGAGGTACATACCTCACATCCTTCAATTCCCACACCATCTCATAAAACATCTTGACCAAAATAGTACATATCCCTTCCATGCGACATGGACGATCATCACCCATGACAACGGAACCATCTAGTTTCTCAAAGCTAAAAAATCAATCTCTGTTGGGACACACATGATAGGTAGCTCATGTGTCAATCATCCACTCAGAATCACCTGAATAACCTACGGTAGGAGGAGTGACTGAGAATGAAAATACAGATGAGTTAGAGTCTAATTCATCTACCTATGAAGTACAACTCGATTGGGTGTTGATCATATGTGTAAGATTTGCTTCGGGCTTTGACGCTTTCCCTTATTCTTATCCTTGATCCTTGGACAATATCAGGGCCATGGTTCAAAGTCTCAGCCTCGGCCGCCGACTCGGCAGGCACCGAGATGGATCAGTCTCGGCGACTCGGATCGGACTCGGACGATACGCACAAAACGCTACATAGAACGCCAAAAAAATTATGAAAAATCATGACAAATCATAAAAAAATGTAGACATCAAAATTCATGTATCATATATTCAAAACATATCACCTAGCTCTCAAAACATAACGTGAAAGCATAAATACAAGCGTCGTCGGTAGAAAAATATCAAAATACATGCATAATATAGTAAATTGCACAAAATAATTCATAAATACCTGCTAATATAGTCATTTTCATATTGAATTACGAGGAGGCACAAAATCATCATTATCATCATCCCCACGATAAGTATAGAAACCAGGCATATAGTTTTCATAAGGATAATAATATGTTTGTGGGTGAGATCCTGTAGGCTGAGATGATTGGCCAGAGGATCCACTATCAGAGTAATATGGCGGTATGGGTTGTGCAATATTAGCTTCATGGTGATAATACCCAAAACCTCGATATTCAGTACTGCTAGTAGAATATTCACCAGTGCTAGAATAATCAGTGCCAGAATATTGGCCAGATATCAAACCCAACCCCTATAAATGGCCTTCAAGACTATGATGATCATGTGAGTAGTTATCATGTCCACTCGAATAATCATCGCTAGAACTGAAATCGACCAACCGTTCCAAATGCCTACGCTGTTGCGAAATCCCCGCCCGGCCTCCATGATCTGTATCTTGTGTGGCATAATATTCTGAATCCCATGTTAAAGCACCACCTCGTTGGCTTCCACCAACACCATGAGTCTCTTCATCATTACCACCCATCACCACCGTCATCACCGCCATCATCATCACCGCCGTCATCATCATCACCGCCATCATCATCATCGTCACTTTCGTCACTACGATGAATACCTTCATCCAACCAACTTAAGTCATATGGAAGAAACATCGACTGTTCTCTCTCACGAATCCACTCATCCAAAATATCATCATCATTGAAAATATTGTTCAGCTCAATTGGGTTGTAATAATCATCAGTGTCGCTTTTGCATGTCAAATTTCTTACTCGCACCGCATATTATAATGCACAAATACTAGTTTATGCAACTTGTTCATTGCCAACTGGTTGCGCAATTTTGTATGAATCAGCGACCACGTGCTCTAATTTCTTTCACAACCTGATGAAGAACATGTTTGGCTTAAAACTTTGATGGCAATTTCCTGCAGATTGGAAGCTTCTTCGCCATAATTAATTCACCAATCAACTGGAAGAGATTGTTGCACTGCTCTTCTAGTTAGTGAGCTTCCAAATTCTCCAACTCCATCCACAAATAATTTTATCTGTGAGAATACACATCACAAGTGTTAATATTTGCATAACATTATATCGATAAATAAATAAATTATTATTACCTCATTAATAGCTCTTACTTGTTTATTCAAATCTGGCTCCAATCTTTTAATGACCTCCTTTAATCCATTTCTCACTTCTGGATGTGTAGAAAAGTTTTTTGAATATTAGAGATCTGGATTTAAAAAATATGCTGCAACAATGTAAGCACATGATTGTTATGATATGACAGTTTCAATTTCTAATCAACAAATATGATTTCTAGGCAAATGAATTACCAGCAGCATACAAGTGTCTATACAATTGTTCCTCCCATCTTCTATCAATGATATCCCAGTACTTCTTCCAGTTCTTATTTGATGTCTTTATATTCAATTTTGCTCTATGCATAACTTCATATATAATAGATAGTGTATGTTTCTTGTCCTGGTCTACTATCTCCAAGACTCTAACAAGATGACCCATAATGTTTTGAACATCTCGTCTTCTTCCAAAACCGTTCAGTCAGAATGAGATTAGAAACCTTATCTACTCGCACACTTCTTCTACTCATTTCCTTGTTGAATTCACGACATTCAGTAGTCGTACACATTCTTTTCAAATCTTACTCATAGCGAATAAGGCTTTCAACAGAAATAAACTCGGTGGCAAACCGTGTTATACCTGGTCTTAAGAAATCTCTATCTCTGGTAAATAGCTTCATTAAATTCACCACTTTGAGGCTATTGTAAATGAATGATGTAATCATCTTAGCGTCATCTAATATTTCCTTGACTGATTTCACAGAGCTAACATTTTTAAGCATCAAATCAATGCAATGTGCTGTACAGGGAGACCAAAATAAATATTTTCTCTTCTCCATCAACATTGACCAGCTGCTTTGAAACTTGCCTCATTATCTGTTACAACCTGCACGATATTTTCTTCACCAACTTCATCAACAACTTTATCCATTAGTGAGAAAACATAATCAACAGTTTTCGAGATATTAGTAGTATCAACAGAAGTATGGTCGATCATGCTTCTATCACAATAAATCATGAAATTAACAATAGGCTTTCTATTCCGAGAACTCCATCCATCACACATAATCGTGCAACCATACTGCGGCCATTTTGTTTTTATTGAAGCAATATATACTTCAATTTCTTTCATTTTCTCCTCTAAATATAGATTGCCAATCTGGTACCCTGTAGGGCCTTTTACACTTGAGTCTGCCTCCGCAATAGTATTAATCATGACTTGGTAGTAAGGACCACTATCAGCTGCATTGAATGATATTGCATTGTAGTGAAAGAATTTTGCCATGAATTTTCTAACCTTTTTTAATATTCTCAGTTGAGAACATGCTTTTAATTGATTTCTGTTTTGTTGGGAACATGTAAGGATTAATACCACGAGCTGGAATTTCAGCTTCTCTCATAGTCATACTCCGACGCAATCCACGGTTACTCCCTGATCCTGAAGGCTGCGAACTACTGCCACCAATATCAACTCCTTCTGCCGATCTCCAAGCTATTTCACGATTTTCTTTCATAACTTATTTTACTTGTCTTCTTTCAACTCTTTCTAAACCACCAACTTCTTCAATTTCATTATCAGAATCTTCATCGGTCACATCATAAAAATCTTCCTCACTTAAAGATCTCACAAGTCGCTCTTTTTTGAATTCTATAGCCGCTCTTTCTTTGCTACCTTCAGAAAGATGTTTCATTATCTGAGATACCTCTTTTGATACTCGCAAACATCCTTCCACCTGACCGGGTACATGTGCTATATGTTGCTTCAATTTAGTGATACTACCATGGACTTGTTTCCCACAATAATTACACTTCACAAGTTTTCTACTTCCACCAACAGAGGTACCATGTTCTCATCCAATATCGCGTTGCTTTGGAGCCATACTGAAATTTTAAAAAAATATCTGTTAAATTAAATTAAAACTAAAATTAACTAAATTAAAACAACATTAAATTAAACTCAATTAAATGAAATGAAATGAAATTAAATTAAACTAAACTAGTTTATACTAGATTAAGCTACACTAACTTAATTACCTAACTTCAATAAAATTATTAAATTACCTAACTTAATTATAATTATAAAACTTTATTAAATTAAATTAACCTAAATTAAGTTAACTAAACTAATTTAAATTAAATTAAACTCAATTAAATGAAACTAAATTAAATTAAACTAAACTAGTTTATACTAGATTAACCTACACTAACTTAATTACCTAACTTCAATAAAATTATTAAATTACCTAACTTAATTATAATTACAAAATTTTATTAAATTAAATTAACTTAAATTAAGTTTAACTAAACTAAACTAAATTAAATTAAACTGAGGGAGAGAGAGACTGAGAGGAGAGAGAAACAGAGGGAGAGAAAGGGACAGAGGGGAGAGAGACTGAGGGGGAGAGAGAGGAACAGAGAGAGGGACAGAGGGGAGAGAGATTGAGGGGGAGAGAGGAACAGAGAGAGGGAGGGAGAGAGACGGAGACACAGAGGGGGGGAGAGAGACAGAGACACAGAGAAGGGGAGAAGGACACAGAGAGAGGGAGAGGGAGAGGGAGAGAGAGAGAGGGAGACTGAAGAGGGAGAGGGAGAGGGAGTCTGACAGAGAGAGACGGAGACAGAGAGGGAGAGAGAGGGACAGAGAGATAGAGACACATAGGGAGAGGGAGAGGGAGAGAGAGACAAAGAGGGAGAGAGAGGGACACAGAGGGAGAGAGAGGGGGAGAGAGACGGAGACAGAGAGGGAAAGAGGACAGAGTGAGGGAGAGGGAGAGAGACTGAGAGAGACTGAGAGGGAGAGGGAGAGAGTCCGACAGAGAGAGACACAGAGGGAGAGAGAGATGGAGACAGAGAGGGAGAGAGAGGGAGAGGTGCCTGCGAAGGCGAGGATCGACGGCGATGCGGGGTGGTTTTCCTTCGCTGTTGCAGAACGCGAGAGGGAGGGGGCTCTCTCACTCTGTCCCTTTAAGTTGGAATTCACGGGCGCCGAGTCGACCCGGGTCGGGTTCGACTCGGACTCGACTCGGTCAACTCGGCCGAGTCGTCCCCGACTCTGCCAAATTGACCGAGTCGAGTCCGAGTCGGACCCGACCCGGGTCGACTCGGCGCCCAACTATCGACTCAGGGTTCAGAATCGAACAGTCAGCGGCCGAGTCGGATACGACTCGGCTGATACCTTGAACTGTGATCAGGGCAGAAGAGGAGAGAGTTCTTATTGAATCAATCAATTATAGATTACAAATATTGTGGACAATACCCCTCTATATATAACTAAAGAAGCCACAAAGAAAAGGAAATCAAAAACACCAAATTCGGATCAGAAACGAATTTTGGATCAGATTTGAAAACAGGTTGTGCATCCGCATTAGTCGACTAGTCTATAATGAAACAGATTTATCAACTCTTTGTATGTATCATTAGTCGACTAGGCTCAATACTTAGTTGACTAAGATGAGTTTCTCTTGTGCAATTCACCATTGATATGATTGATACGCTCTCGTATTTGACACTATTAATTGCATCGATCTTTAGCTAAACTCCAACAGAGTTTAAAAAGCTCATTCAACAAGATTTTACCCTCTCCCCACATATTATATCTAAATATATCAACCTCAAATCCCAATAGTATCAGTGCACTCTAAAGAAAGAGTGCAGTGCACTCTAAAGAAAGAGTGCGATACTTGCTACTTTTTAGTGTTTTGTAATCTGCTGGCAGTAAAATCAAAAAACGTCTTGAAGGAACAAGAGACAACTCTTTTGAGTCTTTTCCTTGTTTCGGTCTTATATGCTTAAATTTAACCGGTTGTTAGCAAACAATATTTTACTGTAGGCAGTTTGCTCCTTCATGATAACAATGATGATATAAAAAGAAAAAGAATGAGAGAAATAAAGCAGTGGAACTGTCTGCGGTAAATGATGATTTAGCGTAAATTCTCAGTCAATCATCTGCCCGCTAATAAATGTTTTTTCCTATAGTCTTCTATTAAAACACAAAAATATTATCATCAACCCTCGTCATGACCTCAGAGGTTAAAATATGAAAATATTATCCTTAACGATCATTATGACTTGGATTTTAATATGATATCAGAACAACCCAATAATTTCTCAAGCACATATTTAAAAGCGGCTTAAAAAATATCATTGTGCAAAAACCCCGGCTTCTTATGAATAACGGTGCTCGACCTACAAGGGCATATTAGAGTAAAGAATTATTATCCTCAACCCTCACCATGATTTTAGAGTTTTGGTGAACTGGCGGGGTTTCATTCATATTTCGGCAGTCCTGGATCCACACCAAGTCTAGATTCACAGATACAGGTCCAAGATTTAAAGACTCAAACTAACTGGGATCAGCAGGCATGTATCTATTAAAATTGGACCAGAAGAGATGAATCCTGAATGGGTCAGATTAGACCTGATAAATTATGTTCAAAAGTGATTCCAGCCTAGCCTATACAATGCATCTGACATAAAACCGACCCGATAAAGTTACGTTCAAAAGTGATTCCAGCCTAGCCTATACAATGCATCTGACATAAACCAACGTAATGAATTGGGATCAGCAGGCATGTATCTATTAAAATTGGACCAGAAGAGATGAATCCTGAATGGGTCAGATTAGACCTGATAAATTATGTTCAAAAGTGATTCCAGCCTAGCCTATACAATGCATCTGACATAAAACCGACCCGATAAAGTTACGTTCAAAAGTGATTCCAGCCTAGCCTATACAATGCATCTGACATAAACCCAACGTAATGAATTGGCCAAATCCTGTCTTAACCATATGAGCCTGAAGAACATTCAAGTCGACAAACTCAGAAAATCTTGGATCTGGTTTCCTTACTGCTTCGTTCATATGCAACTATATTACATCCATGTTTGCTATTTTAGTGTAATCCATTTGTTTCCGATAATGATTCCTTTGGCGTTTTATGAAAATTTAAATCCGTACACGAAGCGAGATATGATTGAAGCGGATCCAATCCCCACCACAGATGTCGAAACATATGAAGAAAGGAAGTAATAAACTCATGCACTATAGCCACACAAAAAAATTATGATACCAATTGGAGGTTAGGCATACCGTTATGCATTTGCTCCAGAGGCAGGAAGAAGTCACTCCAACCACCATGGCAACAGTGTAAGCCATCTCAAGGAGATATATACAAATCCAAAACACCTGATAAGATGAAAAGAGATAGTAAAAAGGCAAGAAAATCTCAAACCGTCCATGATGTTGCAGCAAACAGGTTAAATAAACAATTCAGATGATGGCTACCCGCTCTTGTCCTAGGCGTACACTAAAAGAATGAATGCCAAATATCTGATCTCCATCAGTATCAGGTATGTCCTGCACACAGATCATTGTACTAATAAATAAAAGTGACAGCTTATAAGAAACAATCCACAGTCATGATGTGTCTCTCTCCTAGTTAGGTCAAATGTAGTTGATAGCAGTTGCCAAGATGAGTAATGCAGCGTGTAAGATAAAATTCAGATTCACAGGAGTCTGACATGTATAGCCACGGGCATAAAAGATTAAGTTAACTGGAATACACAGCATTTTACAATTCTCAGTTCCCCCATTTCAATATCTCAGGACCTTCATAATTGATCGCTTGAATTTGGAAATTTCAAGTATGTTACCTTAAACAATGCAATAACAACTGAAAAGAAGCTCATAAAAGCTGTTGCAAATATCAATGGCCTTGAGAAGTTTGCCGGTCTTGTGAAAACAAATGTCTGGAAAATTCATCAACAACATGTTACATAGTGCTCATAAAGATGTTTGAAGTTTCACAAAAGCAAATTTAAACCATTAGATAGTAATGATACATGTAGGTGGTTCTTACTTGCATCAAGTGCAAAATAGCCATCCTATAAAAAGGTAACTCTACAGTTCAAGTTCAAAAGCGATAACTTAATGTCATAGAAAGCATCACCAATTAAAATCATCATCTAAGACTCCACCCACCAAAGTAGAGCCAAATATGGAGCCCAAGGCTCATGAAATATTTGACAAAATATTACAACCGGTTGTTAACAGATGGCAAGCCCTTAAATTGGTGCTTCCTAAAAGGGATATCTGTGTATTTAGGACAAGAGAGGAGCTTTCCATAAATTCTAAAAGGCTAGTTGGTCTGTGCAATGCAGTTTAAGCTTGTCCAACATAAGGAACAAATCCTCCAAATTTATCACAGACTAAGGAAAGAGTCTAGAAGGAGAATGATGATAGATTGCTATAGAGAATTACATCCAACTCTAAGGTACAAATAAGACAAGAATCAAATATGCATTGCCAAATATCATAGAACAAATATAGATCAATAGTCTGTGGGCTTGAAAACTTAAAAATCCTAATATGATAACTTGTAATTGTATTCCTTCATTTTGTCTCAACTATATGCACGGGGAGAAGTTTAAAATGTAGACATTTAGCCTTCAGGCATTGTATACATTAGAGGTCACAGTTAACAGTTTAAATTTACAGTAACAGATAACCCGTCTTATACTGGTAGGGCAGGATTTGGACGACCCTTCTGATAGGATCCTAGTTCAAGTTTCTCATGTTTGTTATCTATATGAATGCCTGTAAGTACATATGAAAATACCAAATATGTGTGTGCATGTTTTGATAATGACACATATATGTATAACTCAGGGTGATCTCTGAAAAGTACCTGCATGTGCAAGAAAAAGGCTAGCTGAACAATAACTGCACGCACAACGAGTATACAGATTGCTGCAACAACTGCAAATCTCTTCCATCTCAAAAATGGTAGCTGCGGACAAATTAGGTTCGAAACTATCACAGCACTGAATCAACGTCAGAATACTTTTAATTAGTATGTCCTCACATGTAAATGTAGCAGAAACCATAACCCAAGGCAGTAACTTCACTAGCCGTATAAGATGAGGTCACTAAGATCAACCTTCCAGCCTCTAATTTTCCTTTTTAATAAAAAATACCAACTTTTCCAAAACATACGTGTCCATGAATTTCAATTGGATGTGTAACATGGTATGAAACTTGAAGGTTGCCTCAAAAGGCACAGCAAGTTCCAATCAACTATATGAGGGTAGGTATGGAATGCTTTAGATAAAGGTGCAAAAACGTACATAGCAGTAAGCTTCTTCCTTGATAGCATAGTCAATAGATTAAGTATATCCATGCCCCAGGCATATTTACTAGAAAAGTCTTCAATATTTCCCTATAATGGTTGTTAAATATATAGGTTATTACTTAATTAGTACAATTATTTGGTTATATAGTCTTAATAGTATTTGGAGTCTTATAAAATCCTAGTAGTATCACAAGTCATAGTTTGAATAGGATTTGATATTGTGTGAGTCTCAAGATGGGATTGTTCACAATTCTATGAAATTATTTTTTTAATTCTTTTAAGTATCAATAAAGGTTAGTCCTTTGTACTTTAACATAGTGCCAGAATCCGGGATTTCTAATCCAAATCACCGCCAATGTTATCGCTTTCATCACCATCATCATCATCTTTTTTTGACTTCTTCCATGTTAAAGTATCGCCGCTACAATATCACAATATTATGGCTATAGTACTGCCTCCTACGGTGGTGTTGTCACCATCCTCTGCTCTATTTTTCTTGGATTTGACTAGATCAAATCACATCATCCTCTCCTCTTTTCTTCTTGGATGTGGTGAGATTATGTCCTACAAGATGTAATCAGATCCAATACCATTTTTCAAGAAAAAAGCAATTTTAAAATTGGACAATTTTTCAAAAAAATGCAAATTTTAAAAATAATTCAAAAAACGATCTCCCTCAAAAATATTTCCGAACATCGACCATTGACACGCCACGTTGGCGGCGGGCCGTTTCGGCTAGCGCAATGACTGGGCTGACGGAAATCAGTATTTTTTATGTCCAGGGTTGGCAACCCCGAACATATAATTTACTTTTTTTTCAACTGATTTTTTTTGTCCGGGGCAGACAAAGTAATTTTATTTTTTTAAAAACTGATTTTCTTTGTTCGAGGTTGCTAACCTTGAACAATTTTTTTTTAAACTGGTTTTCTTTTCCTGGGGTTGGCAACCCCAGACAAAGAAATTTTTTTAAAACTGATTTTCTTATTTTTTTAGGTTTTATTCTTTTTTAGCTGTTTCTACTTGCCCATCAGTGTTGTACGTCAATCCGACCTTAGCTCAGTTGGTAAAGTTGACAGATAAATCCTTAGTTGCTTGTTCGAATCCGCAAGCTCAGATTTTTTAGGATTTTCTTTTTTGATTAACAGTAAAAAAATCATCGTTGTCAAGAATCAAACCTGGATCACTCGGCGATAGGCGAAAATACTCACCACTCTACTACAATGACCTAATGACAATAACTTTTTCTTCATCCTATTTATTTTTAAAGTCTAAATTAATTATATGCTAGTTATTTTTTTCAACTAAGTGAGTTTGGTCTAAGGTTGCCAACCCCAAATGAAGCATATACCCCGGCCAAAGCAAAAAGCTTAAAAAAACTTTTGTTCATCTGGGGTTGGCAACCCCGGACGAACAAAAACCGACCTCCCGCCAGCGCGGGTCCCACGCTGGCAGCGCGATACGCCCCACCACTAACGTGACCCCGACGTGACGTGTCAGAGGTCGATTTTTGAAAATATTTTGGGGGAGATTGGTTTTTCAAATTATTTTTAAAATTTTGTATATTTTGAAAATTGCCCAATAAAATTTTCTTTTGGGTATTAGATGTTGGGTGTTGGTTTTGTTAGATCCTATGAAATGATAGAATGGACTATGTAGGAAATCTTGAGAGAGAATCAAAGGAATTGTCAAACTTGTCTTTTGAGATCCGAACCTAGAACCAAAGAATTGTTGTTTGAGTTAGCTTGAGACAAGAGGATAAGAGGGATTGTCATTTCAGTTCGACTAATCTTCAGCTTGGTTTAGTTTGTAACTTCCACTTATTTTGTTTTAGTTTGGTTTTAGTTTAGCATCAGTATCAACAATTAATGTTTGCCATTTATTTTTGATACAACAATTTAACATTTGTTTTTTAGGTTTTATTAGGCAAACTCTCGATATCATATATCATGAATTTTAAAAGAGGGTGTTAGATAGTAGGTAATTAGCTATTAATTAGTAGATTTGTTTGGTTATATAGTTCTCATAGTATTTGGAGTCTTATGAAATTAGAGTATTACGAGTCATAGTTTGAGTAAAATTTAGTTTTGTATGGGATCTATATAAAGAGAGGATTGTTTATGGTAATTGTATTTTAGTTCTTTTACATATCAATAAAGATGCAGTCCTTTTGTAGTTTAATAGCAATTGAATAGGGATGTTTATGGGTCGACTGGGCTTTTAAAATTGGTCAACTCTTACGAGGCATTGGATAAGGAACAAGCCTAAAAATCAAGCTAAATATCATACAATTTGCAAGGAGGAATCAATTTAGAAAACAATTTTAAGATATTAACTTGATTACAAAATGGCATCAATGAGGAGGATAATAATGGATCAGCGTTGGCCTGATGTCCGACAGTATGACCTAAAACAAGAAAAAGATCCCACCTCGACTCTAATCATCTAAAAATTTAGGCAGTGGTAAGTAGTAGTAGATATACATGACCTTGAGTCAGGGGTGGCCCAATAGGCCAATGATTTGGCCCAAGCGAAAAAGAACGACCTGCCCTGAACATCTCATAATTGGGATAGAGATAGTGTTTACAATTTAGGCCCTTCTAATTTTGGAGCCAAGGCGAAGGCACGTTGGGGGCCTCACTTAGTTTCCGCCCATAGCTGGGGGTGACTATCATGATGTAACCTGATTAATTCACTTGTAATTTGCGAGTTTGGGTCAATATATAAGTTTATGAGTGAATGAGTCCGCCAGCTGATGAGGACATCATGCCAATCATGCCATTCGATCGAGTCTATTCGAGATCCAGGAGATTGTTTTCATCTGGAATAGCTATTTTTATTTAGTTGCTTTAGTTGTTTTTCTCTTTTGTGGGCATTAAGTATCACATTAGTTATTTTCTAGGAGTACCCATTTGTAAAGCCTATAAAAAGGCTCCAAGACCTCTCTTTTTTATTATCATTGGATGATTAAAATTTTCACAAAATTTCAGTTAAATTCTTGAGTTTGCTTTACTCTTAAGTTTCGGGTGTGAAACCCGTGTAAGGGATGAAAACCTGAAATTCTATCTTGTTTTCAAATTTCAAATTTTAAAACCCTAGTTTTTGATTTGAAGGTGATTGTGATCCGTGTTGTTTTACATCAGTTTAGTATCAGAGTCATATTGTTTACTTGAAGCTAATGCCAAATCAATCTAAATCACCAACTTCAGAAAAGAAGGTTGATAAAGCCAAAGGAAAAGTGGATACACTAGTTCCTAAAAAGAAGGGTGATAAGGGCAAAGGTAAAATAATAATGAACTTGATTAGCCACGATCAAATTGAAAAGAGCTTGAATGATGTTCAACTTGTTATGCACTTGTGGCTCGAGAAGCTAAGCCAAAGATCGAGGTGCAGATCCCATGGCATATTAAACTAATTCTAGAAGAGTTTTCCGAAGTCCTCTGATTGAGTCTAGACCTGCACAGAAAAATAGAAGTTTAGAAATAAGAGATAAAGAGTGCTAGATTACTCAATACTACCGCTATAACAAGTGGCTATGCAGGTCGTGATCCACAAGGAGGGACTGCGATGGAAGCTTTTAATAAGTTCTTTCTAAGTTATTCTAAGTTACTAAGATTGGTTAAAGTATTTCTTCTTAGTTTTTAAAGAAAAGAAAAGGTGTTAAGAATTAAGAAGAGAAGATAGCAGATGGTAGAAGAAATAGTGTCGGTGTTTGAAAATGTATCTTAACTAAGTTAAAAAGAAAGAAAATTAAAGAAAGAATTAAAGTGTGTTTTTAATCTAAGAAATAAAGAAAGAATAAAGAATACTTTCTTATCTCTTCGGCAGTTGCTTACTTTGAATTCGTTGCAATGACTTACATTGGCCAAAAGGCGATCACAGCATAGCATATACGATCTTTCTCATTCCAAACCGGTTTAACAAAAGAAAATATAAGCAGAAAATAATACAAAACTATTACGCGATTAGGAAAAGATATCCATCACCATAAGCAATCAGTGGCACTTGCAAAGACAAGGCAGATTCGACACTATAAGATTCACTTGGATTACAAATCACAGAAGAAGAAAGTAAAACAAAAAAGAGAAAGAACACAAAAATGCAACTTTAATTGAAATAGAGTAACAATAAAAAAAACTTACACTGGTGTCACTCTTAATATAACCTTCTTCTCTTTCTCTCATGAAACTTCTCTCTGTCTCAGTTACATAAAGAAAAATGAAAAATTACATAAAAAATAAAAACCTAAGTTAAACCTAAACAAAAAAGTCTATTCTAATTTCTCTGCTAGAGTGGTACCCTTTTGCCTTCGGAGATGCAGGTATTTACAGGAGAATATGGATAAGAAAGAGCGTACGAAGATAAGGGAAACAAAAGTTCCCCAGATTCAAATGGATAGCCACGAAAATGTGGCGAAGTGGCTGGGATGTTCGGATATATCCTTTTATTCATTAGTTTTTCTGTTTATATTCTGAATTTCGTGATATCCTGTTGATTCTTCAGCTTAATCAATTGGGTCTTCAAAAATCCATTTTTAACTTATTTTTAACTGGGATTATCTTCTCTAATATACTCTCTCTTCAGATAGAATTACTTCTAAACCTCTAGATTTAAGTAGATCTTTGTTGATTTATTTGAGCTAAAAAATCCCATCTTTAAATCTCTGGATTTAATTGGATAACCCAGTCTATTTCTCTTTTTTTCATTAATTATCCGGCACACTATTAGACATTAAAATGAATTAAATACCAGAGTTTTACTACAAAATAAATGAGGAAATTTGACGCTAAATATGCAATATCAGTGACCAATCATCCTCCCAAAAGATCAGTCATGTGAGTTGCCTCCAATACGAGACATTCAAGATGCCATTGACTAAGTCCCAGGAGTAACTTTACCAAACATGTCTCACTACACAATGAACCTTTCCGAGCATGCAAAGTTACAATGGCAGGTAGAAGAATTACTTGACAAAAGGTTCATCAAAAAAGTTTGAGCTTGTGCAGTTCCCATAATTTTAACGCCAAATAAGGATGGCACATGACGTATGTGTGTGGATAGCCATGCAGTCAATAAAATCACTGTCAAGTATTATTTTCCCATTCTCGATCTTGATGATATGCTAGATTTGATGTTAGGTGCCATAATCTTCTCCAAAGTTGATCTTAAAAGTGGGTACCACCAAATTATAATTCGGCTAAGGATGAATGGGAAACTACCTTTAAAACCAAGGATAGGTTGTATGAATGCTTACCTATGCCCTTTGATCTATCCAATGCTCCTAGCATCTTCAAGAGAGATGACTCAATTATTTCGGCCATTTATCGATAAATTCAGTGTACTTTGATGATATATTAATTTACAACTGAACTCCAGAGCAACATATAGACCATTTGAGGCACGTCTTTCGCACGCTCCAGGCTGAGAAGTTCTATACAAAGCTAAAAAAGTGTACTTTCTGTACAGATATGATTATCTTCTTAGGATTTGTGATTTCATTCGAGAGAGTTTTTGCAGATCCTAAGAAAGTGAAAGTAATCACCGGGTGGCCTCAACCCCTAACAATTAGGGAAGTCAGGAGTTTTCACGGGTTAGTCACTTTCTACTGTCAGTTTATAAAAAACTTTAGCACTATAATGGTACCCATAACTGACTGTTTGAAAAGTGAGGAGTTTTAATGGACTCCTGCCGCCACCAAAACTTTCAAGAACGTGAAGAGGTTCATGACAGAAGCCACTGTTATGCGTCTCCTAAATTTTTCAAAAGTGTTTGAAGTAACATGTGATACATCATGGCTAGCGATAGGTGGTTTTGAGTTAAGAGAACCATCACTTTGCCTATTTAGCGAGAAGTTAAATGACGCCCGTAGCGATACACGTATGACAAAAAAAATATGTGATTGTGCAGGCTTTGCGCTATTGGAGACATTATCTGCTACCGCAGGAGTTTGTATTGTATTCAGATACAAGGCACTAAAATATGTCAACTCCCAAACGAGACTAAATGCGAGAAACATCAAGTGGGTGAAATTCCTCTAGGACTACACATTTATCCTCAAGCACAAGACGAGAGTTGAGAACAAAGTCGCTGATACGCTCAGCCAACGTGTAATGATTTTGGTAGATATAAGCGCAAAAGTGACTAGGTTCGAGAGATTGAGAGAGGAGTATGAGTTATGTCCCGACTTTAGGAAAATATGTCACGTTACGAAACGGTTCTGTACGAGAGATGGACGGATTTTTGTTATGACAGATATCTATTCAGGTTTCGTAGCTATGTATTCCATATACGTCCATCAGGAGCTTCCTCTCTTGGGAAGTGCATGTTGGAGATCTAGCAAGGCACTATGGCCGGAACAAAACGATTAAGGCTGTTGAACACAAGTTCTACTGGCCAAGTTTGAAGAGGAATGTCGCTAAATTGTTAGTCATTATCGCACGTGTCAACTGGCTAAACAACAAAAACATACTGCTGGGCCTTACACTCCTTTCCATGTGCCCAGATGCCTTTGGCAAGACGTGAGCTTAAATTCATATTGAGGTTGTCAAATATGCAGAAAAAAATACGATTCCATCCTACTAGTGATTGACAGATTATCCAAAATGGCTCACTTCATTTTATATTTCAAAACCTCAGATGCATCCTGGGTAGTTGTCTTTTTCGTTGATTGTGTCGTTAAACTGCGTGGGTTGCCCAAAATCATGATGTCAAATAGAGATATTAAGTTCGTTAGCTATTTCTGGCAGAAGGCACAAAATAGGAACCAAGCCGAAATTCTCGATGGCCTTTCATACACAAGTCGATGGGCAAACTAAGGTAGTCAATAAAACCTTAGAAAATCTCTTTAGGTGTCTCGTCGGGGAAAATTTGAAAAACTTGAGATCTAATTTCGCCTATGACCGAATTTGCATACAATAATTCTGTGAAGAGGATGTAAGGCCTACTTCGCACTCGGTATACTCTATCCATTTATTCATTTGAGCCCTATTGTAGTGAGCAAATGTTGAGCAAGAGCCCGGGCTTGAGATCCAACCAATCACCAAATCTTTCACTGCAAAGGTTAAGGTAGATCCAGAATCTTCAGTTATTATCGAACCTGATGTTCTTAATGAGCCAGAGTCAGAAGTTGTTGTTGAGTTAGTACCATCGCAAGAAGAAACTCCTTCTCGGCCCACAGAAGTAGAAGAGCCTCTTGTGAAGACTTCTGTAGATCTTCCAGTAGAGACTTGTTATTGTCATTTCCATCAGCTATGAGGGTTTCATTGTCCCTGAGATTGCCTGAATCCTGAGTTGCCTGACACATATGGCCTTTTACAGATTTTTTTTATGATAGACTGGTTCACAGGAATTCAAGCTTCTTATGATGCAGAGTACAATCGATCTAGTCTTCAGCGGAAATGATTTGCCTCGACATGCTACATGTATCTTGCTCGAGTTACCATTGACCGCAGCCGGTTTGTCACAAAAGCCAATTCTACCTCCGCCATCGTGGTTCAGACATGATACACTGATGTCAGTTTGCACGGCCTCCACCATGGCCTGATTGACGTGAGATGTGATTCAGTCTTATTCGGTCGTGTCTGCTATCTGTTACTACTGTATTTATCGGAGTTGAATGCTTTTAAGCGAGGGAGAATGATGGGATCGCTTCAGTTACTATTTAGTAGTCTGTTTTAAGTTATTTTTTATTTTATTTAAAGTATTTTTAGTCACACATCGATTATGATGGGGAACGCTGTCTTGTAGGGTTCTATATAAGGCCAAGTCTTGTAATGTTTTAATTAGACTATGATGAACTAATATTAAACCTCTTTCATTTAGCATGATGATTTGCTATTCAACATGCCTTGCATGATAATTTGCTTAGCAATTTTGAATCTTTTTGCATGGTGATTTCAAGAGTTGGTGAGAGATCACCTTGGTGCTGATTCCCCAATTAATCGTTATCCTTTTATCAATTTTATCTTTATTTCCCTTTTTCTTACTAGTTCTGCATCACCCGGCCTGAACATGCAAGGGTTAGTATTAATGCTTGTATCTTAAAGTATAAAGCTATGTGATGCAGACATCAGACGCCATCACAAGTGCCACGAAGTTATTCGTTCTTGTTGATTGAAAATTTGTACTTTTATTTATTGAGTCGAGTCATTTTTCTTTATTTCGTAGTTTGTTTTATATTGTTTAGTCTCATATCGGTTGCGTAGGAAGAGTGAGAGTTTTGTAAGCCTATAAAAGCAAGCGTCAATAAGAGTAATAGCACATGAAGTTTAATTAATGAAAATGAGTTATTTTCGAAATGAAAAATCTCTTTGAGTTCGAGTGTGAAACTTGATTCTCCCGGATTTTGAGTGTGATGTCATAATTCAATTATCCCTTATCTCCTCATTCAAAATTCTCTCTTTTCTCAAAATCTCTTATCTCAAATCCTACAACCACTTTACAATTTTATTCATTTCTTTTCTCCGCAAACAAAATACAAAAGAAATCCCCACTCCCGTATTGTGCTTCTCCCTCCACTCCCACGAGCACAAAACCCACCCAACCCTTCTTTCTCTCCTTGTGGACCCCACGTGGCCCCCACCCTTCCTTCTTCCTCTTCTTATCTTTCTCTCCATTTTGTCACCCTGTAACCCAAAATAGAAAAAACCCAACAGAGCCCTCAGCTTTCCCCCCACGCACAGCCGCTCGTAGCCCTTATTCTCCCTCTTTTATCTCTCCTCTTGCTACAGTCCACGCCAAGAACCCGAGTCCTCTTTCCTAGTGGCTCATCTGAACTTTTCCCACCCCCAACTTCTTCAACTGTTGTTGTCCAGTATCAAGCCTGTAGGCTGTCCAAAAGTTACTGGAGGACAAGCCATTGAAAAACAAAGTTTCAAGCTCTAGACGCGAGGGACTATCACCCGCGTCTCAGCATCAAGGCGCGTGGGCTCGACACCCGCGTCTCAGCATCAAGGCGCGTTGGCTCGACACCCGCGTCTCAGCATCAAGGCGCGTCGGCCTGACACCCGCGTCTCAGCATCAAGGCGCGTCGGCCTGACACCCGCGTCTCAGCATCAAGGCGCGTTGGCCTGACACCCGCGTCTCAGTTATAACCGCCTTGGTTAAGGGACCAATCACTGCCCACACGTAGGGGAGATCAGCCCCCATCGTGGCATGTCTTTAGCAAGCACGTGGGTTAGTTACCGCCCATGTAGCGGGGAAGTTGGCCCTCATTGTGGAGCGTTTTCAGGGGGCACGTTCACCCCTGGGACCTCTATAAATAGCCCCGTCGCTATGAAGAAGGGGTCGAATTTTTGGCGATCGGCATCAAGGGGAAGGGCATAAGAAGAAATCAAAGGGCATCAATAGACATAAAGAGACCGAGAGATATCAACAGACGCGACACATACAGAGAGAGAGAGCTCGACTCTTCAAGCTAACTTGCTGCGTACAAGTTGCTCTTCGCCTACCTTCTCTTTTAGAGTTTTGGTAGACGGGGCTGAGTTACTCCTTCTACCTGCCAAGGAGAAGATCCCTTGACGGTCCAGACGATCATCTGGTCAACGGAGAACAAGATTCACTCTCCACCGCCACACGAAGAACCCATCACTAAACAAAGGGGGGATTCAAGCTTCAACATCCTCCCTCCCTTGTAACCGGAAGATTAGTCTGTTGTAATTTTTCATCTGATTCAAGGAAATTTTACACCTCCTTCTCTTTTTCCGTGTCCAACAAGAGATGGCGACTCCGCTGGGGACTACGTTTGTCACTGACGAACAAGCCGTGGCGCAGGATGATCTCCTCCGTAGGGGGAAAATGGTCGAGACACTGGTTGTGGAGTTCGACCAGGCGAAATTCGAAGAGTTTCTCTCTTCTGGCTCCAAGAGTCCAAAGACCCGCGTCTGTCGCAGGGTCTCGGCGGGGAATAACTCCGAAGCTCGATCTGAGGCTCTCTTGGGCGCCACTGCTACGGTCCCTTGTGCACAGAAGACCCGCGTCAACGCCTCTCAGAAGGCCAGCGTGGTCTCACGCGCGACTGCTGCTGCGACCAACTGCGTCGCGCAAAAGACCCGCGTCAGTGTCCCTCAGAGGACCCGCGTGGTTAAAACCCCTGATGTTCAGCATCAGGATGTTGTCGGTTTCTCTCCTCCGCGACGCAACCGAAATGCTGAGCGTCGACAGAGGAGACGCGCGCGTCAGCTTCAAGCTGGAACCATTGGTTGTCCGACTGAGGCTAAACGCGACATGCAATCTGGCGCTTTGCCCGCGGCACGTCCAGTACGTGAAATCCGCGTTTGGCGGCCCAAGTGCGTAACTCCTCAAGTTGAGTCCTCTGAAGACCAGCTTACCAAACGCCAAAGCGAAGCTTCTGCGTCTCGTCAAACGCAAGAAACACGCGCTCACAGGCATGGGGCCCAGCAGCCCACTCTCTCTCACCCGTCTCTGCCCGGACGCACCAGGCATCAACGCAAGACTCGCGTCTCATCTCAACAGAGACGCCAGGCGCGCATCAGACAGCCGCGACGCGAGAGCTGCGTCCCTGAAGTCTGCGTCCATTCTGCACAGCACATGGATGCCTCCCGTCTTCGACGTTGTGAGGCTAGTCTCTTTGATCCCTCTTCCATGGATTTGAGGGATTATTTAACAAGGAAAAGAAGTGCCCACCAGGTCACTTCATCTTGCTGCTGCCAACGGCTCATCTCCATGCTCTCGGAGTGCCGTTGCGGGTCGAGTGTGCACCAGCAGTCTTTAGTTAGACAGCTGACCTCGATCCCCCCGTCAGCCAAAAGAAGGCGCTCCCATAGAAGGAGAATCTTCTCTGACGTTGAATACCCGGAGCTTACTGCGAACATGACAAGCAGAAGCAAGGGAAAAGGACTTGCAGTCAGCTCAGATGAGTCTGACTCTGAACCGGAAGGGGTGTATCAACACACTCGTACCCGGACTGGGGTCATTCCCCCGGTTGACTATAATGCCTTAGCCCATGGCATTAAAGTGAACGATTCCCACTCCGCCGTAGTGGAATCAGGGGCTTCAAACTCCTCCGTTGAGAAGGAGACCTCTGCCTACATGACAGGCACTCCTGATGAGACAGCTAGACGTCTGGAACAGATCCAAAAGAGACAAATGGAGATGATTGTGTCTCAACAGGAATCTATCGACGCTATCAAGCTGGCGCTTGCACAGGAGGAGATCTCCTCCTAGGAGGTCGAGGGACAGAGAGAGAAAGGGAGGAAGCTCATCTTCCGAGCCTTCTGAAGAGAAGCCTCGATCTACTTCTGGCTCGTCCAAACCCTCGTCAAAGGGCGACCGAGACCCAGGGAAGGCTCATGCTAAAAGGATGAGTCAATTGGAGGAATGCCTCAATGCCCTTGCCAGTCGCAAAGACCTCCAAGAAGCTGGAGTGGTCCGGCCCTATCCAGCTGAGTGGGATTTAGTCCCGTACCCTCCTAAGTTCAAGGCTCCAACCCTCCAAGCCTTTGATGGGAAGGGGTCCCTTAATCAGCACATCTACTACTTCAAATCCCAAACCGGGAATGTAGTAGATAATGACGCCATCCTGGCGCGACTGTTCATCGGCACCCTGAAAGGGTTGGCCTTTGAGTGGTTCATGAAACTCCCGGAAGGTTCTATCAAGAACTGGGGCGACTTGGAGAAGCTGTTCTTAACACGCTTCTTCGAAGATGACTCCGAGGTCACAATGCCCACCCTGTTAGCTACGAGACAGCGAAAGGGAGAGTCCGTCAAATCTTTCGTGGAAAGATTTCGGAACGTGGCACTCCGGTGTCCAAGCGGTATGACCCAGGCCACCCTGGTGGAAACATGCCGCCACAACCTCCAAACCTCACTCCTTGCTCAAATAGGAGTTGCTGAAAGCCGCACCTGGAAACAATTAGTCCAACAAGGTGAACAGGCTGAGGAGATTGTTGCCCGCGTCAGGGCAGAAGAAGGCAAGCCGCGGCCGGAGAGGTCAACTAGGCGAGCGCCAGACACCTCCCTCCAGACAAAGCGGAAGGATAATTTGGCGACGGAGACCAAATCTCCCACCAAACCTCAACCAGCCAAGGCGAGTGGCTCTTCAAGCCAACCCCGCGCCAACAAGCAGTATTCCTTCAAGGAGGAACATGTCGATTCGCTCTTCAAGCTACTCAACAAGAGCAACCGACTGAAGCTCCCTGAGGCCAGGCGCCCTCAGGAAGTCGGCAAGACCGACAACCCCAACTACTGCTTGTACCACAGGATGTTGGGACACCCTACCAGAAGCTGTTACATCTTCAAGGATATCCTTCAGGCTCTGATTGACGCGGAGGTGTTGAAACTCCGACCAGAACAGAAGGAGGTGACAGCCAACATGACGTCGGTTCTCCAGTTTGGAAAACAATCTCCAGCACCTACAGGGGTGGTCCCAATCCCAAGAGGAGAACTAAGAGTGGTCAACACAGACCCTCACCAGCAGCAGGAGAAGGGCTTGGTACCCGTCCCTACGCCTCAAGGGGAAATCATGTGGGTCCACCCTGACCTAGTGGACAGCCAGCAGTGGACTACTGTAACCAACAGGAAGTCCAAAGGCAAGGCAAAAGCTTCGTCCTGCCATGTGGTATGTGCTTCCTCCCGAGAAGCAGAGGATGATGTTCCCTCACTGACTGATTCAGAAGAGGAAACAATAGTCTTGGCCGCAGAGCCCAACCAACCAATGACGGGGACTCGTTCAGGACAGCCCTACTTGAAACAGTACGGCGAAGTGGCGGCAAACCCTCCACAACCGGCTGCAGAGCCAACTAGGCCCTCCACGAAGCCACCAGTGGAGAAACAAAAAGAGACTCGATTCTCTCGAGCTCTTCAAAAGGGTATAGCGGAAGGATCCACAACGCCTTACCGCTTTGATGTCTTGGCTCAATTGGCCAACATCCCGGCGCGGATCACCCTGTATGAGCTTCTAAGACTATCAAAGTCGACCAGGGAGGCTCTACAAGAAGCTCTGGCAAATGCTGAGGTCTTTATGACCCAGGTGCCAAAGAAGGAAGATGTAGAGAATTGTCTCCACACCTCCCAGAATGCTCCCTGCATTACCTTCACGGCAGATGATATGCAGGTTAAAGGGAAGCATGATCGACCCCTGTACTTCACAGGTTATATCGGATCATCTGAGGTGAACCGCATTCAGGTAGATCCAGGGTCCGCATTGAGCATCATGCCCCGCCGAGTCATGCAACACCTCGGCATCCCTACCCACCGTCTGAGCCCTACACAGACGACCATCTACGGGTTCAATGCCAACGGCACCCGTCCGATGGGGAAGATCAAGCTCAAGTGCCAGATTGGGAGCCTCAAGTCGGAGGTGACGTGCTACGTCATCGATGCCGACACTTTCTACAATCTGCTGCTGGGACGACCATGGATCCACCGCAACTCCATCGTTCCCTCCACTCTTCACCAAGTCATGAAATACATTGACGCGAGTGGGAAGGTGCAAACGTTGGTTGCCGAAAGGTATCCGTTTAAGGGGGTCGAAAATTATTTCACGGACTCCCTCCTATATCAGGATCCGGTGGATGAAACTCCGCAACTGGAGGTGCCAGACTCTGGTAATGAGGCTGACACTGAGCCCGAGCAAGAAGAGTGCCTGTGGAAGTTGGAACCACTTGTAAAGAGCACTAATAAGCTCGATGTTGATAATACCACCGACGATGCAGGCGGTTGGTATATTAATGAGAATTTAGACTTTGAGTATTTTTCTGCGTGTGCATCCGATTCAATACCGTCGGATACTAGTACCGACGTAGACGATGACATCTGGTCGGCAATGGATGCTTTGACATCATTGCATGTACCAGTAAAATCATCTTTCGGGACATACCAGGATAATGGTGATGCACAGGAATCTATATTCATGGTTCCGACAAGACGAAAAGGCCAAAAACCAATCCTTTTTGGGCGAATGACGACTGAACCAACACCCCGCGAAGAATCAGAAAGTGAGGAGGAATCCCCTCAGCTCAGTCATTATGAACCAAAAGCGCTCAAAATGATGAAGTGCATGGGGTATGATCTAACCAACAGACCCGGGTTGAACTTCGGCAAAGGAAGGAGAACGCTACCTCGATCCTTTGTGCCGAAAGGGAAAGCCCCCGATTATCATCGGACGCGCCGGGGGTTGGGCTATGTATCAACTCCGGTCCCATCAGCCTCCGATTCTCAAGAATCGTCGAGCAACGATTACTCTTCAGACACATCATCTTGGGAGTCAGATGTCAGTGTCGGCAACATCTTCAAGGAACTTTCAGTGAACATGGTTTCGACAAGCCACCTGGAAGATGGAAATGAAGAAATGATCCAATCTGATACAGATCCTTGGATCAAACATTTAAATGCTCTTTGGGATACCCGCTTTGAACAGCGTGAGCCACCCACAGAAGACAAGGTTGTTCAGATCAACCTAGGAGATGAGGCTAACCCTAAGCCCATCTTCATAAGTGACGGCCTGTCACCTTCAGAGAAGAAAGATCTAATATCTCTTGTACAAGAGTATATAGACGTCTTCGCCTGGAATTATGAGGACATGCCAGGACTTGATCCTCAAGTGGCCATGCACCGCCTCAACATCAATCCGGACGTAAAGCCTGTCAAACAACAACAGCGACGGTTTCGCCCAGAAATAATGGAGGCAATTCAATCAGAAGTCAGAAAACTCATTGATTCTGGCTTCATCAGGGAAGAACAACATCCCGACTGGGTAGCCAACATCGTCCCCGTCGCCAAGAAGAACGGGAAGATCCGGATCTGCATCGACTTCCGTGATCTAAACGAGGCTTGTCCCAAAGACGAATTCCCATTGCCGATCACAGATGTCATGATTGACAATACTTGTGGATTCGAACGAATGTCCTTCATGGACGGATTCTCAGGATACAATCAAATCAAAATGTATCCTGATGATGAAAAGCATACCTCCTTCAGGACTCCTCTAGGGGTATATTGCTATACTGTCATGCCTTTTGGACTAAAGAATGCGGGGGCAACCTACCAAAGGGCCATGAATGCCATTTTCCATCAGCAAATACGCAAAACGGTGGAATGTTATGTCGATGACATTGCGGTGAAAAGTCGCATTAAAGGAGATCACATAGCTGATCTGAAGGTGGTCTTCGACATCATGCGGGCTCATCAATTGAAGATGAACCCCACCAAGTCCTTCCTAGGGGTAGCCAGTGGCAAATTCCTAGGATTTGTTGTGACTTCCACAGGAATCCATTTGGATCCGGAGAAAGTCCGCGCTATCCAAGAGATGCAACCCCCGAGAAACCTCAAGGAACTTAGGGGTTTACAGGGTCGATTGGCGTACATCCGCAGGTTCATCTCAAACCTCTCCAGAAGATGCCAGCCCTTCGCTAAGTTGATGAAGAAGGGTGTCTCGTTCATTTGGGACGATGCCTGCCAACAAGCGTTTGAGGAAATCAAACAATACCTCACCCAACCACCAGTCCTTGCAGCCTCGGTGTCCGGAAAGCCTTTCCTGGTGTACGTCCGGGCAATGGACCATTCTTTGGGAGCTCTACTAGCTCAGAATGATGAAGAAGGACGAGAACAGGCAATCTACTATCTGAGTAGAACAATGATCGGAGCCGAACATCGGTACAACCCGATCGAGAAGGAATGTTTGGCACTAGTGTTCGCCATTCAGAAAATGCGACACTATCTGGTAGGCCAGACTATAATGTCATATCAAAAGTCAACCCCCTGAGGTTACTTATGACAAAGCCTTCTTCACTAAATGGCCGGCTGGCAAAATAGGCCATGTTGCTATCCCAGTATGATATGCACTTTCTGCCGCAGAAAGCCATTAAGGGACAAGCGGTGGCAGACTTCCTAGCTGAACACGCAGATCCGAGGGCAGCCAAAGTCTACGAGGATCTCCCAGACGAAGTGGCCGAAGTCTACCTGACTCAGACATCGTTCGAAAGTCAAGTGTGGCAACTTTTCTTCGACGGTGCATCAAGGACAAGCCCCAAGGGACACGTAGTGGCGGGGGTAGGAGTAGTACTTGTCTCCCCACAAAATTATGTGATCCCCCGAGCTGTCTCGCTAACGGAGCCTTGTTCCAACAATGTGGCGGAGTACAATGCTCTATTGATCAGGATGCAGCTCGCCGATGAGATTGGCGTTAAAAATCTCGAGGCATACGGTGACTCTAAACTCATCGTCAGCCAAATTCGCGGGGAGTACGAAGTCAGACATGAAGACTTAGTACCCTATTACAACGCAACTATCCGCATGGCCAAGGGGTTTGCTAACTTCTACATCGACCATGTACCGTGCAGGCAAAATGCGCACGCCGATGCACTCGCATCCCTTGCAGCCTCCCTAGCTCTTCCAGCTGGAGCAATGGAGAAAATATTCGTCTACAGCCACGACTTGCATTGCCCGAAAAAATACTCTCGAGGACTATCAGGAGTCAAAGGGAGATTGTCGAGGCAAAGAAGTGCTGGAATTGTCGGCCGGTCCAGAGCTTAAAGACTGGCGATTCCCCTACATCGACTATGTCTTGTACGGCATCCTGCCTGAGGACGCCAAAGAGGCGGCTGCCATTCGAAGGAAAGCCCCTAATTTTTACTATAATGCGATTACACGAACATTGTATCGTCGGTCGCATGACGGGAGCTTACTCTGGTGCCTCTCACCAAAAGAGGCCCAGGAGGTATTGAAAGAGGCCCACGACGGTACGTGCGGAGCCCATCAACCTGGCCCAAAACTGGCACATCGACTCCAAAGGTTGGGTTACTATTGGCCCAAGATGGTTGCCGACGCCGTCGCCTATGCCAAAAGATGTCACGCTTGCCAAATACATGGAGATTTTATCCATCAAGCACCAGGGTACCTCCATTCTACGACCTCTACATGGCCATTTGAAATATGGGGGATGGATGTGGTTGGTCCTATCAGCCCACCATCATCAAAGGGACATCGGTTCATTCTAGCAATAACCGATTACTTCTCCAAATGGGCCGAAGCCATTCCTTTGAAGGAGGTGAAGTCGTCCAACGTGATCAAGTTCGTAAAACATCACGTTATTTACCGTTTCGGTGTACCTCGGCGGATTGTCCATGACAATGGACCCCAGTTCATCGGCCAGGCATTCCAGAGATTCTGCGCTAAGTTCAGAATCCAGAGTGTGTCCTCAACGGCATACTATCCTGCCGCTAATGGCCTCGCAGAAGCTTTCAACAAGACCATTGGCAAGCTTCTCAAAAAGTTCGTCTCGAAGAGTCAACGCGACTGGGACGACAAGCTAGGCGAATGCTTATGGGCCTATCGCACAACAGTGCGAACCCCGACAAAGGCCACGCCGTTTTCCTTGGTATACGGATGTGAAGCCGTGCTTCCCCTGGAAATCCAAATTCCATCTCTACGCGTCGCCTTGACAGCGGAGATGATGACAGAGGAGAAGCATTGACAGCGACTCCAGGAACTGGAGGCCTTAGACGACAAGCGTCTGCGAGCCCAACAGCAAATCGAGCTCTACCAAGCTCGAATCACCAGAGCCTTCAACAAGAAAGTTAAAGTACGAACTTTCAAGAAAGGCGATCTTGTCTTAGCTGTCAGAAGACCCATGGTGATGACGCACAAGACAAAAGGAAAATTCCAACCCAAATGGGAAGGACCATTTGTGGCAGAGTCAGTCTACTCGAATGGATCATATCGCCTCATAACCTCGAATGGCGATACACTTATGATGCCAATCAATGGCAGATTCCTGAAGAAGTACTATCCTTAGATGGTATTCCTCCGCTGATCAAGTTAATAGTACACCTCTGATCAAAGCAAGAAGAATTTCTTCATTAACATCCGACGCCTCCAACGACTAAGGATAGAGGAAAATGTTGGCTTTTAAGCCCAACATAAGTCTTCGACAACTCATCATGCTGAGGGGAATAGCATGGCTAGCCCAACTCAAACGGTAGTTGGTAAAGGCACCTCAAATCCGTTGATAGCTGGGGGTTTGCTAAAAATCCTAAGTGGACTTGATTCCACTCTTTCCTCCAAAATCCCTTACCAATTCTCATCCACAGAATGGTAGGTCTACAAAATACAACCATTACTAAGTTAACACTATACCTCTGGTAATGTAAACTTTTAATATTCCTTGTCGAGTACAAATTTTGCTTGTCAACTCTACACGGAGTACCAAATTTTCAAATTTGCCAAGTTAACACTACACCTCTGGCACTTCAAATTTTCACTTGTCAATTCTCATCCATAGAATGACAGGTCCTCAAACTGCTTTCGGCTCAAGCCAATTCTTGTCAAGTTAATATCACACCTCTGACAAAACTACTGTTTAAGTTAACATTATACCTCTAAGCAGTACTTCAAGTTTCTGCCAGGTTTAATATTACACCTCTGACAGTCACTTTTCTTCAGTCTTCCACATCGAAGCTGAAATGAATGATGCCAAGTTAACACTACACCTCTAGCATCTGAGTCATTGCTAAGTTCAACAATACACCTATGGTCATGACCTTTCCTCGACTTCCTTGTCCAAGTCGAGATGACCAATGCTAAGTTCAACATTACACCTCTAGCATTACCTCAATGTTAAGTTAAACATCACACCTATGGCAGTGACATTCTCAGTTTTTCCTAAACAAAACTGAAATACTTCTGAGTTAAGGTAATATCACACCTCTGACTCACATCCTTGTCAAGTTAACATTACACTTCCGACAAGACCACTTCCAACCCGTCAAGTTAATATCACACCTCTGATGGTAACAAACCTTCCTAGACTCTCCACGAGTCTAATCTCACTTGTTATTCTCTTCAATAGAATAACAGGTCCACCTAAAAACATTGTTAGGTTAATATTACACCAATTAACAGTGTTTTCATCAAATCCCCAGCTGAACTCGATTAAGTTAATTCTAAACCTCTGATCAAAGTTCACCCTCCCTGGGGGTACCAATTATACTTGTCACTTTCTCTTACAAAGTGGCAGGTTCATCAAAAATTTCATCCCTGTCAAGTTAACATCACACCTCTGACAGTATTGTGAGAGTTCCTGAAATAGGATCTTTTCTTACAAAATTTGACTTATTAAAGTTACCATCATAATTTTAACAAAGTCAAAGATTCTTTGCTTCTACGAGTCTAAGACAAAAAAGTTCAAGACAATGAAAGAGGCAAAAAGAAAAGTGTCACTTTTATTTATTTCCAAACATATGAAAGTGATACAAAACGCTCTCTTATACAATAAGATGGAGTTTTACAGTAAAAACGCTCTCTTATACAATAAGATTGAGTGTTACAATTAAGGAGTACAAAGAAGTCCCTCTCTCTCTTAGAAGTTGCACTCACTCCTTATAAGCCGCGTCTGATTCCAAGTGCGCGATGTTTTGTGGCTACAATAGAAGCTGGTTACACCACAATGCATGATGTAAACATCGAAAGCGCCCTAGCTGACTAAGCTAAGAGCAATGGTGTTCTTGAGGTCTGGTGGCAACAGAAAGTCCTGCAACCCTTCGTTCAGGAGCGTCTCTTTCCCTAGCAGGCCATCCAACGGACATAGACTATCCTTGATGTTCCTTCTGGAGTGGGAGAGGAAGAGGATCTTGTCCGCCACCACCGCCGGAACCCTCATCGCCGTCATGCATAGCCTGACCATCTCTTGCCAGCAGGCATGAATGGCGAAGCAGATCTGAAGAGACCTTGGCGAGGGTTGGGTCCTCGTCAGAGACGTAATATACTCTCTTATAGGTGACGAGGACCATAATATACTCTCTTATAGGTGAACATCGAACAAGTTCGCCGGCCAAAGCATCCTTCTAGGGGCCCAGCAAACCAGCAAGTCTACCTGCAAGAAATGAAACAAAGGAATCAGAATAATCTGCAACTTAGTATGTTTCAACAGAGAAAAACTAAGTCGCAAATGCAGACTGCAGACGCGGGAATGATCCACGCAGTCAGCCAAGCAGACGCGGGAATGACCCACGCAGTGAGCCAAACTGCTGCGTCAGCAGAGACAAACGCGAATCAAAACGCGGTCTCATTCTGCGCCCAAGTCGAAAGCACAGACGCCGAAAAGGCACAGACGCCGAAAGTTGCCATCTCCTTGTTGAGTGAACAAGAGTTGCAAGGCTCGGGTCTGAAACCTTTTTGGAATTCGTCCAAAGCAGTGGCTATAAAACGCGCCAAGACAGTGGCTTTGAAACTGAAAGGCACTTCCGGACGTAATATATATAAGGATCACGCCAGTTCGAACCCTCCAACCGCTGTACAAAAGGGACAGAACTCTCCCTCCAACGCACCGCCGTCATCAAGGAAGGGCAATGCATCACGTACCAAGCCATGAGGTACGTGTAAGGCAGCTCGACCCGAGGGTTGGGACGCTTCACCGTCGGATTCCCCTCTGAGTCAACATACAGCTTTCCCTCGGAGTCTGTAGTTTTCGGTGGCTCGCAGAAATTCTTAGCTAGCGCCCGCAGCCCGCTCTGAATACCAGCCGCCACGGCCGGGAGAAGGGCTATGGGGTTGCCATGAGCCAGGAGCACCGCCGGGTACACCACGTCAGCAACAATAACTTCATGTGGCAGCGTGGGCACCACACAACGCTTCAGCCACAGCATCAGAAAGCCCGCCAACAGCGCCCGATCGGAGATAGGGGTCCGGGCTTGATGGTGAAAGCTTTCAAAAACCAAGTCAGGGTCGAAACCGTCCTCGTTCGACTCCGTGGTGTAGAAACTGTCAGAAGCCTGGTCGATCCTGTCTTCAATCTCCCTATCAGAGCTGGGAGCCAATCGGGTTATCAGATGGTCTTTGGTGTTGACGTTGTTGAACAAGTAACTGGCCCAAGACAGTTGCTTGACTCCCTGCGACCGCCATTTGGTTATCTGGCCGCAAATGTGGAAGTGACATAGCACTTCCCAGTAGGTCTCATATATTAGGGGATACTCCTCCTTCAAAAGGTGAAGCTCCACAGTGGTCGGGACATATTCCTTATAGGGAATGTCCCCTGTTGCCAATCCTGAGACTTCATGCAGCTCGTGCAGAGCGAGGCCCATCTCCCCGACTGGAGTGAAGAACGTCCCCGTCAAAGAATTATAACGCTCTAGAACCCCGAAGAAATTCTGAGAGCTTTGAGGGATCCCCCACTGCACGGCCCTGACTGCCGAGTACAGTCCCACACGCTTTAGCAGATCCCCGAGCTCGGTAAGGACAAAGCCGACCATCCTGCCCCACCAATAGTTCTCCGTGGAATGGACCCACCCGGGCGCACGGAACCCAACCGGATAATCACCCTCCGCTTCCATGAATGCGTTGAGGAAGGTAGTGCCAAGTTGTGATATCTCTCCAGCCGGAACCTCAGACTTGCGCGACCCAGGGAAAAAGGCCGATAACCGACCTGTCATGGCTATCATGACGGTGTACTTTATGGGGCCCAAATCACCGAGAGTAATCTCAGGGCATATCGAGAAAGGTCCCATTCCATCTTCCGAGGGACGGACATGTGCTGGAAATAGGACAGCGGGAACATCCTCTCCATGTCCGGAAGAAAGAATCTTCCACCCCTTATTTGACGGAGCCATTTGTAAGTTCCGTCATACACGCGATAGCCGCCATCGTGGATGCGATCTCCGAAGAAGAAGGCAGGCTTCTCCAGCTTGATGCCAGCATCCGTTGTGAATGCTGCATCGGTCATAAGCACCCGAAGAGTCCTCATGTCAACATTCGAGAGCCTCTCCTCACGAGCCTGCGACTGGTCAGCAGTCACAGGGACAGTCCTTTGTAGCACAAAGGTCAAGTCCCGGTCAGCACCACCTACATGTCCAAAGTGGCGCGTCTTGGCGAGTGAAGTAGTAAAGTCTGGCGCTGCAAAAGAAAAGGACACTTAGTTAGATACTTTATCAAAAGTAAGGAAAAAATGCCAAGTGTTCATAACCCAGACGCAGAAGAGACACTGGACGCAGGAATTATCAAATCCGCGTCCAGACCTGCGCATCCACGTCCAAACGCAGAAGAGATACTAGACGCAGGAATTATCAAACCCGCGTCCAGACCTGCGAATCCACGTCCAAACGCAGAGGAGATACTGGACGCAGGAATTATCAAATCCGCGTCCAGACCTGCAAGATCCGCGTTTTGCAAACCAAGACTTATGAGATTCAAGTACTTGGACTCAGGCGCCAGACCGTAAGAACCAGCACCTGATGTTGCAGAACGCAAGGATCAAAGTCCGCGTTTAAACCCTTCACAATTAGAAATATTCTAAGTGAAGGGTCCAAAAGGCAGGACCTAATGGCACCGGATCATCAAACCCGCGCCTCGGTTATCAACCCAAAGACTGCGTCTGGGAATCAAACACGAGTTAAAATTCCTTTAATGGCGAAATTCACGCCTAAAAGGCATTTTACCTTGGAGACCTTGGAGAACAGCATCCTGCGCAGAGGAGGAGCTGCCCCTCCGGGCCTCGGCGACGGTCGCCTTTGAAGAAGAAGCAGTCGGCTTGGTCTTGGGTGCCATTGCTAATTCAATCCGAGGTTAAACAGATGAACAGAAGGGGAAATTCTCTTTCTTAATTTTATCAGCGAGTGCGTTCGGAGAAGAAGAGGAATCTTCCCAACTGTGGCCTTTTATAGGCACAAGGATTCGCGAAGATACGCAGCGTATGGCCCGATGAATTCTGCGGCGAATCTCTGTTCGACGCGTGGAACAAAATCACTTTAACGCACAGAGAAGATCATGCGCCACGACTCTGCAACGAATCGTCGCTCGACACGTGGCACGGATCATTTAATGAGCCAGGAAATCCGCGCGCCAAAAGGTGAAATCCCGTCGGTTCCCCAGGCCAACTGGCAGCGCAATCATGACGTGGCACGGACTCGCACCCGACGACCATGTCTCTTCGATGGATATGCCCCGTCAGCATCGCCATAAATGCGCCCAGACAATAGCGTCTATATTCAAAAAATTCGTCTCTCCGAAGTTCGCGTCTTCAGCTGAACATCGCGTCTGCCTTATGAAGATCAGTCGCGTTTCCATTGCCAAAGGGTCGCGTCTCGCTAAGAAGTTGCGTCTTTAAAGCAGTCTCATCTCTGCTTTTCAAAAAGGAACCCGCGTTCAGTCCCTGCTTCTGCGAATCAGTTCAACAGTACACTGGCACAAGCAGAAGACCAACCACTCCTGGCTTAAAGCGCACCCGTGACAGACTTAAAAGCAAACGGGGAGGTTTAGACTGTGTATCTAGACACTCAACATGATCAACTCCGGTGGCTTCAAAGAGTTCAACAGTACACTCACTAAGACCAACTCCAGAATAGATCAAACCCGGAGCATTAACAGTCCAGCCATGAAGGTGAATTCAGCTGGAGTCTAAAGTATTTCGAAATCCGTCCCAGTTAACTGCGGAATATCGAAAACTTTGGAGGGGGTTCTGTAGGCTGTCCAAAAGTTACTGGAGGACAAGCCATTGAAAAACAAAGTTTCAAGCTCTAGACGCGAGGGACTATCACCCGCGTCTCAGCATCAAGGCGCGTTGGCTCGACACCCGCGTCTCAGCATCAAGGCGCGTGGGCTCGACACCCGCGTCTCAGCATCAAGGCGCGTTGGCCTGACACCCGCGTCTCAGCATCAAGGCGCGTCGGCCTGACACCCGCGTCTCAGTATCAAGGCGCGTTGGCCTGACACCCGCGTCTCAGTTATAACCGCCTTGGTTAAGGGACCAATCACTGCCCACACGTAGGGGAGATCAGCCCCCATCGTGGCATGTCTTTAGCAAGCACGTGGGTTAGTTACCGCCCATGTAGCGGGGAAGTTGGCCCTCATTGTGGAGCGTTTTCAGGGGGCACGTTCACCCCTGGGACCTCTATATAAATAGCCCCGTCGCTATGAAGAAGGGGTCGAATTTTTGGCGATCGGCATCAAGGGGAAGGGCATAAGAAGAAATCAAAGGGCATCAATAGACATAAAGAGACCGAGAGATATCAACAGACGCGACACATACAGAGAGAGAGAGCTCGACTCTTCAAGCTAACTTGCTGCGTACAAGTTGCTCTTCGCCTACCTTCTCTTTTAGAGTTTTGGTAGACGGGGCTGAGTTACTCCTTCTACCTGCCAAGGAGAAAATCCCTTGACGGTCCAGACGATCATCTGGTCAACGGAGAACAAGATTCACTCTCCACCGCCACACGAAGAACCCAGCACTAAACAAAGGGGGATTCAAGCTTCAACATCCTCCCTCCCTTGTAACCGGAAGATTAGTCTGTTGTAATTTTTCATCTGATTCAAGGAAATTTTACACCTCCTTCTCTTTTTCCGTGTCCAACAAAGCCGAGTACACCCGCCAGCACAAGTAGCTTGCCTGAAACCAGCGAGCGCGAGCCCCTGATAGTGCTACCTTCCTGAGCGTGAGTAATCCTTGCCCTCTACCTGTGCGTGAGCACCCCACCCTTCGTCCAGCAAGTCTTCCCTCCCCCGTCTGCTTCTCATCATCTGTAGATACAACAACAACATCAATAGTAATAGTATCACCAACAGCAGTAACAACAAAAGGCAGACTAACATCTTTATTAATTCAACAGTATAAGGCCGACAATAACAACAGTTACCTGAGGATGTAGCTTCTCAGTAGGTAATCTTCTTCTTTCAGCAATCGAATATTAATTGAATTATATCAGTTTATCTCTACAATTTTATCATTACTTTATGTTGTCCAATATAACTGTAAGACTACGATTCTGTGTAAAACTTGTGATTACTAATCTTGGTATTGCAAATTGGACTGTTTCAAATAACTCAGATAAGTGTTTGAATTTCTTGAGACTACAATGCTCCATACTACATATGCAAATGAGTATTAAAATCCATCTGTGGCATTGCTAGCTTTAAATAATTTCCTACCGAAGATCATAAATTTTAGGTGAAACATTGTGATCTCAAGTTTACCGCTGATTAGCCACATTATAGGGTTTTTGTTTCACATCACTATGTCTAGACCAAAACTCGAGGCTCTATAGTTTTGAGGCCAAGAGGGAGATGACTCCTCCTCCCTCTGTTCTTTCCCCCACACAACCTCCCTCTCCTCCTTCGCTGCTCCAGCCGCAACCCTTCTACTCCTCCCGACCCCCCTCGACGCTCGTAGCTCATGGGAGTTTGCGCGAAGAGTGCTTAGCATCATAAAAATAGCTTTCCCCCGCGTTTGACATACCCAGTGAGGTTAAGCCCGTGAAGGTCTCAATAGCATCTTCCTATTTGGGACCAGCTTATCTAGCCAGGAAGTCAAGTTGAGAGAGAGGGAGGGAGGGAGGGGGGGGGGAGAGAGAGAGAGAGAGAGAGAGAGAGAGAGAGACTCCTTATGGGTTAGTTGAGGCTCTCCGGTGTCGAGCATATTCAGCCGGAGATTCACATTTCCACGTGGACCATATGCCGGTTTCTTTTCTCATCTTTGGCGCCTGACATATCGAGGAGCCAGAGATTACATCTTCGATAGTGGACTCTTTTGGTTGCTATCTTCGTCTCTGACATCTAGTGTACCCGTCAAAGTTTCTAGTTTCACAGGGTTTGCTGCCAGCCAAAGATTCTGCAGTGGCAGAGAGTAGTTCTTGTCCTTCTGATGAGCGGAGTGTGGTATTCCCTATGAAATGATTACGAGAATGTTTTTTTCTGGTCAAGTGAGGTAATGTCCCTTGCAACTCATGCAAGGCCCAACATGTGGCGGTTTTCTCCTGCAATATGACATAAAGCATGTGAACTGTGCTACTCCAAAACACGCATGTGTTTGTGTGTCTTGGCCACATTCAAACTTATCTGCAAGCAAAACCAGAATGGTGGTTCACTCCTCAATCCAAATAGACTAAGGTGGTAGGTTTGAATCCACATGAAGAATACGTGTTGAGAACTCTGAGTGTTAAGGAGGCTTATTCGAAGGTTCTCTGTACTAGGCCCACTCTGTTCTGGCCCTGAATTTGAGTTCGTACTGTTTCTTTGCACCAGGGGCATTGGGTCCTTTCTGTTCTGATTATGTGTCCCACTAGAGAAACAAGGTGGTATTCTTACCACATTGCTTCTTGTACTTTTTTGCTCCTTGAGGAAATTCATACTCGCTGATGCCATGAATAAGAATTAAGAAAAACAAAGTTTCGAGGCCAGGATAGGATCTGAGGAAGGCCCAACCAGCCTGACCAATTATCATCCATACTCATGAGGAATCATGATATTAGTTGCTCATAGTCTCTCAGACTAAGACAATAGTAATGTTTCTCCTCTCTATTTTTTAACTAGAAGCAATACCAACCTATGTAGCATAGACACTCCTTTCATAAAGTTGTGTTGTGTCAAAAAAGTGTCTGACACGCATGTCAAACACGCATGTTGTCTATATTTCTAAGAAATTGTCACGTATCCACGTGTCGTGTCCATGCAACATAGTCAAATACTTCCTTAATTTTTTTACCTCTTTTTCTTGGACATGTATACAGCTTAAATATTTATTAAGATTTAGGATTTAATATGAAAATTTTGCAAAGGAAACCAATTCACTGGATTAGATCATGAACAACATTAATGGCTATTAAGAAATCCGCACAAAACAAGAAAATGCCAAAAGAACCAAAATTTGTTAATTGAGAGACAGGTGAACTTACATTGATTGAATATGCAGTGCCAAGAATAAAACTGATGAAAAGAGCCCAGAATAATGGCCAAGAACCAACAAACCACCCAATGCCAAAGCTCTGAAACATCAGATCGGAATCAGTAGTGCCTTCTAGCAAATATCAAAATCCATCTTATAGCTTTAAATGAGAAGACATTTCATATTTACCACATTTTTATGACAATCATTCATATATATGATATAAGCTTTTGAAAATTATAATTCATTAGAACAAAAATGCAGAACCTTATGAGTTATGGCATGCCAATACAACTTAAATAATACCACAATAGATTTTGCAATTACTGTCTGAAACCAACTATATGGTTGGGCTATGGATAGGGAAATCCAGAAAAGGAGAATATAAAGGTAAGAGGATCCTGCTAAAGATAGTGCTGATGACGCTGAGGACACGGAGGAACCTGGTGGGGTTGGTACTCTGTAGTTATGATTACTTGCAAGGGGGACAGAAAGTTCTGTTCATGTTTGCTCTTTGCATTTTTTGGATTCTAAACTGTCATTTTTTTGACGGCTGGCTGAGGTTTATGCTTTGTAATGCTTGGTTTCACTTACTTTATTAAGTGAATTACGACCATCTCTCTGATTCCATCATATTACCTAAAAGGTTGGCAATCTTGTTATTCATCTATATAAAAAAAATTCAAAAAATTTCAAAAAAAAATACTGTTACCACATTGTTAGTCTTGACTATATATTCTCAAAATATTCTATATTTCTGTGCTATCTATGGAATGTGAGACTACTATGACAATTGAACCCTTCTTTCACCTTCTTCCATAGGTACAATCATATACCCAATTCAAATGTGCATGTTATGCCGAAGCTATGGAGTAGTCCTATATGTCAAAAAAGCCAAGGAGAACGATTTCATCCAGAGTTTTGTCAAGCCTATGGCTGTTTGATTGAGTATCCTAGCAACTGTCAGATTCAATGATCAATTACGACTATTTCAGAATGTAGTCAAGAGAGTAACTGCCACAGCTCCTCTTTGAAATATTGAACACATATAACATGGTCCTGCCACTTTATCACCGTCAACCTTCAACCTTTAGTCAAAATATCCATGCGTCCACACAGAATCAAGCAGTGCATCTTGTGGCAGAGAAGGTAATATATCTTTCAAGTTTTAGCAATTGGATTTAATTATGCCTAAGCTTCCAAAATTCATGTGCTTTTGATCCATGACATGCACTATAAATGGACTTGGATTTAACAAAGTTACCTTTTAAGTACCAAACACGGTCTTCCAATGATTATGCTTTATAAACGACACAGAAAACTAAGGTTTTACAGATTTGCCATTAACAAATATTGTATATATTCAAAGGGGTAATTGCTCAAAGCCCCCCTAACGTTTTCAAGATTTTCACTATTTCCTCCTCATGCTTTTTCCTCCTCATTTAACCCCTGTCCGCCGTGAACTCACCCAAGTCCATTATATTGCCATTGTTTACTGTTATTTATTGACAGTTTTACCCTTTTTCTTTTTTGAGTTGTTATGAAGTAAAAACCAACCCACCACCGCCTCTTGAAACGAAAATCAAAATCAAGAGAAATGAAATGGAGAAGAAAGAAGAATCCCATCAAAATTCAATGAGAAGATGACAACGTCAATGAACCAAACGCAATCAAGAAACCCTCCACATTCTCTCTCTCCAACCTCCTCCTTGGCCCTCCAAGCTCAAAACCCCCAAACCCTATAAGAATAATCAGAGTCTCAAGCCAAATACCTCATTTGCACCCACACCCTCACCCACCCCCAAACCTTATTCTCACCGCCACCTCTCGCCCCCACACCCACTCCGACATCGCCGCCCCTCGCTATCTCTCAGTCCCCAACCACAACTCCCACTTTGCTTGTTCCCACACCCAATTCTAAACAAAAATAAGAACCTACAACCCACTGAATGCCTCTTATATGACTTAAGGATAAAATGGTCATTACACAACCCTAAAATAATGGAGTTGAGTAAGTTCAGGGTGGAGGGGGTTAAGTGAGACTAAAAAATGTTAAGAGTGGATAGTGAAAATCTTGAAAACATTAAGGGGTTTCGAGCAATTGCCTCTATTACGAAACCAGTAAGACTAGACTTCAAGGTTCACATAATTTATCTACTTTCTAAAGTCTAACAAGTGATGAGATTTCTTTTCTGAATAAATACAAGGGGTCACATTTGCTCAAGAGAAACAAATAGTTCAAAGATTCAATTAAAAAACCAAAAGAAGACAAAGAAGAAAATTTAAAATTTAAGTTACCTTTTTCAGTGGATTATCTCCTTTTCTTCAGAGCAATCTAGAGAATACTACTCATCTTTTTCAACAAGTAGAGAAGTGAGTCTCTAGGAGTTGTTGTCTTCATCTAGAACAAATTAGGGCGGGCTTTTCTTCTCTCTACATTTTTTTCTTTTTTCTTTTTTCATGTAACATCTTGTTCTACTGGAAAACGGTCGCTACGAAACAAAAAAGGATTTTGGTATATTTTCTAAACCTAACCATTGTTAAGGTTTCCATTAACTTGCAGGGAAAGTGATCTTTTAAACAAGTAATAAGAATTAAGGGGATCCTTAAGATAATAATAAGACTTGGGAGATATTTTGAAGCAAGAGGCAATTTCAGGGTTATACGTGAAAACCCAAGAAAGGAAAAGAAAAGGGAAAAAAAAAAAATCTGAAACCATAGAGTGAGTTGCCTTTCTTACAATCGAGCATGACACAGTAAAAGATTTTTCTACCTGCCTATTCTCTGTTTTTTTTAAGCTTTTAAGTTTTTTGAATTTTTATTGTTATTACTATTACTGTAATGTTAAAGTATAAATATAATACCATCAACCCTTATCACGACTTTGGAGCTTTTGTATAGTGGAATGGAACTTAATATGGTATCAGAACAATCCACGTTCAATTCCCATCTGGTGTGCAATTAAAAATAGATTTTTTTTTAAAAAAATATCACTGCATAAAAGCTTTGGTTTCAACCCACAAAAAGGGTGCTGGACCTGGGGGTGTGTTAAAGTATAAATTTAATACCCTAAACCCTCATCACAAATTCAGAGTTTTAGTGTAGTGGCAGGGATCTTAATATGTTATTCGTGTGGGAAGGAGGGAACTTGTGTGGGTAGAGGGCGGATTTCATTAATGGAGTAAGAAGACGCTCAGTCAATAATCAAAACTGGAAGAAAAGATCATGAAGTTCATGAAGCCAAAGATAAATCATGCTTGCAGAAGATGTGGGACTATGTTGTTCAATTAATCTTCAAAGAAGAATGATAGCGATCTTCATATATATGCCAAACTAAGGTTCATTATACACTGTCTCCAATTGCACACCCAAAAGCATAGTATAACAGAGAGAGTTCGCCAATGCGACATTAATGGCCCATAACTATAATCAGGATTGACACACATAATTTGGTGAAGAAAATTGCATTTCAGACTAAGAAAACTTCTGCAAAATTGTGGGAACTTGAGAAGCTTTCTAGTAAATATGTTATGTTCCTACAAAGACATCTATAAAATTTTGGCCTATGAATAAACTCAATTTTGAAGAGTATCGTAAATGGTAGTCCTAACTTCCTAAAATACTTCTCAGGATCTTCAAAAATACCATCTGAACAAGAAACTACAAATCTATAGCACCTCTTTTTTCTGAAGAAAGATCTAGCCTTCTAATTTCTCTATTCATAAATAAAATCCATGTAACCACTACAAAAGAATTTTTTAAGTAAATCGCAAATAGAGCGATTGTTTCTAGGATTGATGGGGGGAACATACGGTTTAGATTTAGCAGATTTGAGAGGTTTATTTAAATTAGATTTGGATAGTTTGATTGAGATATAGGAGTTATTTGAATTTAGATGTGGCTGATTTGGTGAGATTTGATGTTAATTACACGTACAGTGCACGTATAGTGGGCTATATATAGTCATGTAGTGATCTTTGAAAAATTATTGAATGATTATGAAATTTTGATAAACTATTTGCTTTGATATTGGTTCAGATCCCCATTGATTGAATCAAAGGTGGTGAAGCTAAGATCCGGATTGCGATCCGTGATCATATCCAATTTCACTGTTTTCCCCCAATTCCACAAAATCCCCACCACAAACTCTAAATCCCCTTCTGTCCCACATCAATTTGGTATTCGAGTCGAATTTCCTGCTTTTTTCTTTCCACAAAAATCCACTTCCAAAAAAAAGAAAATTATTGTTCACGCACTGTTCACGCGGCATTGTTCATCAGTCCAGCAGCAACGCACAGCAGTCCGGAGTCTGTTAAGGCCATTCAGAATCCGTTCAAGTTCCGTCTGAAGCATTGGATGCGTGACTTGAGTCCCGGAGCCACCGGAAAGATTTCACTGCAATTGATAGCAGATCTGACCTTCATAAGCTCGTGTTTGGTGTTGATACTGCTTCTGCAGTAGAAGATCAGCGTTTCAGGCTACATTTTCAGCCAGATTTGACCCCAGATCGATCCGTTGAGATTCTTGGGTAATTTCTGAACTTATGTACTGAATTTTCATCATGGGATTTTACTTTTGTGCCCGACACATATATACTTATGGTGATGAAAAGAAAGTTGAACGGGATATGTATGCGGCTATTCCGTATTTTCGGAGTTCTGATGATCATTATAGGTATGAGAAGTGGGAACGCAATCTTGAAGCTTTTTTCAGTTAATTTGTTTTGACTTCTAAACAGAAGTACCACTATCCCAAATGAAGCTGGTTGGAAAAGCTTATTGTTGGGGGAATGACAGTCATATCGACTATCGATGTTAGTTTGTCTTAAAAGATCTTCTCCGTACTTTGTATACTCCACACGTTCTTTATTCATCTGAGGCAGATTACAAAGAGACAGAAGTTGATGAACCAGAGCCAGAATTTGTTGATGAGCCAAAACAAAAGCTGTTGATGAGCCAGATCCAGAGCATCCAGTCCTCGTCGAGCCAGATATTGTTGATGAGCCAGATTTAGAAGTTGTTGCTGAGGCAAAATTAGAACCATAAGTGAAAAAGCCTCTTATTCAGACTCTTATAGACTTCCAATAGAGCCTACCATAGAGCCATCTTTGACAGCTATATCCTTAAGATCGCATGATATTTACGACTTTCTGCAGATCTTTCTACAGGAGACAGGTTCACCAGAGATTGGTACCTTGATATCAGTAGAGCTGAGTTGCCTTCTTATGTTGCACATATCTTGTTCGAGCTACCGCAAACTTCAGCCAGTTTGTCACAAAAGTTAGTTCCACCTGCACCACCTTGGTTCAGCCAAGATGTATCAGTGTTGATTCCCCAACTACCACCTTGGTCGGATTGAGAATTTATAATGCGGTTTAATTTCACCCGGTCGTACTTATCTTGTACCAACCACTACATTCATCGGGATGAATGTTTTCAAGCCGGGGAGAATGATGGGGAAACAAACGGTTTAGTTTTAGCAGATTTGAGATTTTTATTTAAACTAGAATTGGATAGATTTGGTTGAGATTTATGAGTTATTTGAATTTAGATGTGCTTAGATTTGGTGAGATTTGATGTTATCAATAATTGCACGTATAGTGCACGTATTGTAGGGTATATAGTCATGTAGTGGACTTTGAGATTTAATTACTATTATTATAAAAAATTTGATAAGCTATTTGCTTTGATATTGATTCGGATCCCCATGGATTGAATCATTGGCGGTGAAGCCAAGATCCAAGTTGCGATTCGCGATCATATCTTTCCTTCTCTCTTGTTCTTCCCCAATTCCACCAAAATTCTGCCACAAACCCTAAAATCCCCTCCGTCCCACATCGAGGACATTAGAGTAGGTATTCAAAACATCAATGCAGTACAACTCTTGCTCTACAATCTGGTACTGAATAGTTTTAGGATTTTATGTATAAAGAGTCTATATAAAGGCCTAATTTTGTACTTTATAGACAATTGATTTTGATTTTATTAAAATTTCAAAGAGAATTTTCTCTTCTCCCTAGTGCGCAAGGGTCATATCGCCGTTCGGTAGTACGATAACTGCCTAATACCACTTCTGCAATGTTTGTTGGAATGAGAGCGAGATTTTCCTTCCTATTCTGAAGGCTGACAATGACACTAACAATAACCCTAATGAGGCTCACATTCAGTAGATAGGATGTATTGAGGAAACTCTGCATAAAGTCAACGAATTGATTGTTGCTCTGAGTCTTAGGGCCAATACAGGTTGTAACCAACAAGAATCACGAACGGATGGTTGCGGTGATGGTTATGACAAAGAAAAATGGATTCGCATCTGAAAAGCAAAATCTGAGGGAGATGATTCTGATTTAGATGACGAGTTTCTTGATGATGAGGATCAACTAGCCAGAGGGTCTAGAGATCAAGATTATCGCCATCAAGTCAAAGATCTTCCTTTGTTTTCTGGTTCTATGAATATTGAAGACTTCCTTGATTAGCTCTGCGAAGTTGAGAATTTCTTCATATTTCATGAAATCCCTAAAGCAAAGCAAGTGTCGCTTGTCTAGTACAAACTGAAGGGATGAGCTACAGTTTGGTGGAAGAATGTACAGAGGAATCAAGAGCATCAAGGAAAGATAAAAATCACAGATTGACGTCAGATGAAACGTGAACTAAAGAAGAGGTTTATGCCACCTAATTATGAGCAAATCTTGTATTAACAGGTTCATAATTGTGAACTGAGCAATAGATCGGTAGAGGTGTACGCCACATATTTTCATAGGTTGTCGGCCCACAACGAAATGATGAAGACTGAGACACAACATATTGCCAGGTATATCGATGGTCTTCGGCCATCAATTCAAGATAAGATCATGTAGGTAGAAAAATCAATATCTTTGCGGTCCAAAGAAGTTGAGCAATCATTCTTTAAGATTTTGATACTTGTACATCAACTAAATCATCGTCGGGCTTGGTTTCAACTTCATCATCATTTGGACTATTGAGTATTATATCTCCACTTTTCATATTGACTCCTGAAATTTATGATCCTAATCAAATTTTTTTAGCAAAGGCATCAAATTTTGAGGGAGAAGGAGTTGATGCAAGCAAGAAATTTTGCATTAAGGCCAAGCTTACAATGAAACCTGTTTATAGTTGGTGACGTCGCGGATATACTCTTTATGCTACAAAATCAGGGCTTATTGCAAGAACTGACATCTGTATTTTTCTGTCGGCCCATTCAAAGTAGAACTTGAGGACAAGTTCTTTTCAAGCAAGAGAGAATGACAAAGGACGAATCAGTAAATGTGGATATTTGTACAGAACAAAAACATCAACTTTTCAGTTCCATTATCAAGAGAACAAAAAGACAATTCCAATGCACTCTGGAACGCAGAAAATTGAGCTTTATGATAGTTTTTAGTTTCAAAGGCAGTTTTGAAAATTTTTCAAAGGGTGATCCGTAAATTCCTATCCAGTTCCGTAAATTCCTTAGTGCTGATTAGCAAGCAAATTTCCTTCTTTTGTTAGTTTCCTTTTTCTATTAGGACTTTAGAATTTCTATTATTATTATTTTCTGTTTCTTATTTTATTTTCTTTTATTTCTTTTTTTTATTAGAGTTTGGTCAAAGTAGGAGTGTTTGTTTATGAAGAGACTATATAAAGGCCTAATTTTGTATTTTGTAGACAGTTTGTTTTAATTTTACTAAAAGTTCAGAGAGAATGTTCTCTTCTTCCATAGTGCTATAGGGTTATATCGTCGTTCGATAGTAAGATAACTGCCCAATACTGCATTTGCTACATCACATACATAGTCTAAATAAGATTTTCTAAATGCAAGATATTGTCCTCTATTATCAAAGATACGCTTTGCTAGCTCGTACTACATGATGAAATTCAGAAGCACCTTAGGCACAATTTATTGACACCATACATTCCCAATCAAAGATTGCAGTCAGTGTTTCAAGGAAATTATGATCACAATGAAAATGAGACAATGCCCATTCAAAAGTATGGACAAAATGGAGACCTACACCAAGCTACTACTTATTTCGGTTTGCCTTGAAGCTAATCCTCCGGTGGCAAGATGTTGACAATGAAAGATAAACTCATATCTAAACGGGCAAAATTAGAGAAACTAAACTCAAAAGGCAGATAGCATAGATGAAAAACACAATGAATAGTAACATGTCCAGTATTCAATCAGGCCGATATCCACCAGTTTTCACTGATACTTGAAGAATCGGCCTATACGTGATTATTACCGATGGATGTCAGATTTAAGAGTTTATTTTCAGATTGGCTTAAGAAAAACCGTCTATTTTGGCAGACAGATATTGAAAGTACACCTAGAAGGGGAGTGAATAAGTGTAAGGCTAATCTAATGACAAATTATGCGGAATTAAAAACTAATTGCAACACACTTAATGTAACCAAAGAGTGTAGCCGAATTCCCGGTGAAGGGCTCTGCACTATCTCCTCTAAATAAGAGTTGAGGTGCTATATGAAGCTCTCTTGGTTAAACACAAGTATGACATATTGATGCAAGGTACAATATAAAAGAGAGAGTTAGAGAAAGTGGATCAAACGCAAACACAATGATATGTTTTGAGGTTCGAGCACCCAGCTCTACGTCCCCGCCTTCACACGAAGGATTTCCACTAACTCGTCCACACAGGACTTCCCACACAGGGAAACTCTACTGAGGATTTAGGCAAATACAATTTGGGAGTACACAACTCCTCTCTCAACCAATACAACCTCTCACTAGAGGCAAGGCACAACAACTATCACCTCTACACTTAGAGGGATGAGCACTTAGTCAAACAATGATCAACCTCTCACTAGAGGGATTAGGCTTAAAGCCACACAACCACAATCACCTTTACACTTGGAGGGATTTCAACACAACCTCCACTATCACCTCTCGCTAGAGGGATATCAACACAATCACCTCTCATTAGGGATATCACAAATTATGGAAGGTTACAATACTTAGTGATATCAACAACCACAAATCAACCTTTTCTCACAAAAACAAGATCCTAATAGATAGGATAGATATGATAGCTTAAGAGTGAGAATATAAAGAGTTTAAAAAACAAAAACACAAAGAAAAATACTTGAGAAAACAACTAGAATAAGATTGAAATGAAGATCAAAACCAATATCCCAAATATCCTATTTTTCTTTGATTTTTCTAACCCTTTAAAAATAAATAAAGATAAAATCTTTAAGCCCAAAACTCTTTTAAAACTTGCTGTTAAAACACTTAAGAAGATGAGAATTTTTACTCTTGAAAAACTTGGTGAAAACAGCTCAAGAATGGGATATTTATAACCTCCACAAAATTCTACCAGTTGCAATCTGGAAAAACCCAAATTGCCCTTCCGGTCGACCGGCCAACGATCATATTTATGACTGTTGAGCCACCGGTCGACCGGCAGGTCGACCGGAAACTGGAAACAGAGAACAGAGCTCTCTGCCAGTCGACCGGGCCATTTTCAGAGAGCAGAAGCTCTCTGGCGGTCAACCGGCCTCCCAGCCTGGGCTCGTGCACGTCGGTCGACCAGACCGGTCGACCGACTTCTGCCTCGGTCGGCCGATCCGGTAGACCAGCAGATAGCTAGTCCAACAAATTAGGGATTTAAAAACTTGACTCTTTATTATCAAATAAATCCCATAAAAACACATAAATTCCACAAAAATAAGTTCTTATTAGATCTTTGATATACAAATATGTGTGACAAAAATTCAACACATATTTTAGACAATTTGAACCATTTTTGTGTTCTTGAAAATTTGCCTTAAACTAAAAACCGTATTTTCCAAAATCCAAACTTTGAAATGGAAATCCAATTTTTTCAAAACACATGTAAATATAAAAACATGATATTGAAACAACTTTGAAGCATATTGTATATGGATAGAATCCAATATACATGAAAGATATTATATCCATGTTTTTGACATTAAATATAAAAATAAGTTTTGTTTAAATACAAAACTCCAAACTCATGAAATAGACTACCAAAATAAGTTTTTCTAAATAGATGAAGCATAGCTGTATATAGATCAAATCTAATATACATTAAACCATGTAAACTTGTTTTGATTCTATCTATCCATGAAAACCATATGAAAAATCGAAACCGGTTAAACCGAAAACAAAATATGAAACTTCAAATTTGTGTGTGTATTGTGAACTTGAGCATATCAAAACTATCTAATCTTTACACAAGATCTAAACAAAATCTTAAACTAAACAAACCGATGTCTTCTTGTAGAACTCCGTCTCCAAGTCGACTCGATCCAAACACGATCCAACGAGATTGACGCTTGAGCTCTTGAGCTCTTGAATCAACATGTGATAGCTCCAAAACACCTTTGTTGAAGCTAATCACCTACTAATATCTTGATCAAATATCTGAAACTAAATATCATAAGATTATTAGTAAACTATAACTACATGAGTTAATTATCATCAAAACTAGAGTGAAGGGTCTCTGGGCCAACAGATATGTGGTTATATCCTTGGTTTCTATTCTTCTGAAATAAGTGGAAAATCTGGGTTACCTTAGTCTGTGCATGTAGCATTGTTTGAATGAACCACCTAAATTTTGTTCTGTGTTGCTGTTCTCATCTCTACTACTCGCCTAGATTATGTTCTCTTCTCTTTCATTAGATTTTAAACTTCTTATTATGTTGGCACTTTCAATATCCATCGTTACACTTCTTGGTGGGCCTTAGGAAATCAAAATGTATGGTGTGGCCAAACACATTGTGACTCATTTGTATAATAAAGGGCCTACAACCATTTCACGTAAACAATTGAAGCAATCTTTGGTAGATGAAAGAATCAGATCAAACAATCAGTATGATGCATTTAACACAAGCATATACTATGTACGTACGTAATCTGAGTATATGACATAACCCTAATGCACTTTCTTCCTGATTCTATAAAGATTTTTCTAGATTAGGTGGCATCGTCATGCATTAGTAGAATATGAATTTTCCATGTTATGTTAATGGTTTAAGGATGTTATTACCATGACAGCAGAAGCAGTAACAATTGTAATGCCATCTTTGAGAGAATATTCTCCACGTGCAAGAGGAAGATCCGGTTTATTAACCTGGAAAAAAGGTGCCAATCAGATATAGTACAAATTAAATTTTAGAAGGACAAAACAAACAGGCTTCTGATATACATATAACTAAATACTTATGTTAGTAAAACCATACTTGATATATATGCAGCAGATAAAAATTAAGATTTCACCAAAAGTATCTGCAGAGGGGATACCTTGTCTATTTCTATGTCAAACAACTGATTTAGTCCAACAATGTACACATTCATGAAAAGTGCAGCAACCACTGCCTGCCAGATAAGAGAGCAAAAGTATATCCCAAAGTGTGAACCTAATATCTTGCAGTTACCAACTAAAGATTATTCAGAGTAATACCTCCAACATGCCAGCAAAAAATAATGGAGAAATATCAGACAAATTCTCAACGGCCAGAAGAGAAACTGAGATTATCCCCATTGCCTGTGAAGAAAAACCACTTCCTAATTAAAGAAATCGACAAGATCTGAATTCATAAGATGTATTGGAAGATAAGATAAATTCAGTTCATGGCTTAACTGTTCCTATAACTGTGTGAGGCCGCGAGAACCGGTAGAGAACATTTAGAGAAGTCAATATTGTTTTCCATGTGCTTGTGGAAGTGTATCCTTCAGGTTCTGATTCTAAAGGATGTCCTGATGTGGCTTTTACATGGCTCAACTCATGAGGTCTCCTGTAGTATGTAGATTTTGCAACAATATGTTGACAGTTCACAAGACACCCCTGAAGTCTTCCAACACAGCATCTATTTGTGGTGTCACAGTCTTGGTCAATTAAATAGCGGACTGGTGCACAACCACCTGAAATTTCAGAAAATGAGGCATTCAATACGAAGTGTTCAATCCCCTTTGAAAATTATTCCATGATAGCATTTTTACACGGCTAGCAATTAAATCAAAGATGCTAAGAAAATGAACATCAAATTCTATATTTTCATCGTTAGTGGTGTAATTGATCCTTGTCTCAACAAACTGGTTTCTATGGAGTACAACTCAACAGAAATGTTAAGACAATTTTGACCCTCAATTGAAATTTCCAGCAATAGTTTATTGGAGGAGAATTCTCTGTTTTTGTGAGTCATAATCATCGATGAAGACGGTACGCGTAGAGCCAATTGAGATGACATGGACAAGCAAGGTAAGTGTAGGGTACACAGATTTATTTATTTATTTTTTTTTAAGATGGAAATCTGAAGACACCTCCACATACATATGTGAAAGATGCAAGTAAATCAATCCTCTTTTCGGTGACCAAGGATTCACGATAAAAAAGCCTGAAATAAGGCCACATGTGGCTATGATTATGTAGAATGTCATAAACTGTTAATACAAGGTTAGGAATTGCCTACATTCTGCCATTGAAGGAGCTGTAAATAGGACCTTGGACTTTCTCGGTATCTTGTCTCAAACAAAGATTACCTTCATTTCCCTGTGCATTGTGAGGATGGAAGTTTTTTCTGTGCCAATTTGCAGATAAGTTGGAAAAGCATTGATATTCAAATTATTTGCATTTAAAGTTATGTCAATCGTTGGAAATATGTCTTCATATGTTTATTTTTGACTTATATTGTGCATCAAAGACAAATGTAAGTCCCAGAAGCTAAATGTATCATCCTCTCTAGCCTAGACACTTAGTCATATAATTAAATATTTGCAATAAAAGGAATGACTTGGGCATGTGATACACAGAAACACAATGTGTGAGCTTATGGGCAAAAAGGCATCTTTGGTGCTTTTTTGCATACATTGTACTTTGCAAGGACACGTCATCTCTAGAAGCACTTGGAACAGATCATGTAGATGTGATCTGATTCGAGTCCTTTTCTTTCACTCAAGATTTTGAATGAGTACTAACTGCTTTTGATCCATACAGTCGTGTTGGGTTCAGGAACGAGTTTGGTTAAGCAGAATAGTAACTAAATTAAACTGGTTTGAAGTGACATGGAAGCCAAAGGCAGAAAAGCTCACATCACAGAAACGCCAGCATTGTGATACCGTCGGATTCAAATACGTTATTCACTGTTAAGTTCAAAACTTGGAATGACCCAGATCCAAATGAGCAAAGCAATCTATCCATATTATTCCAGAAGAATCAGGAATTATTTCTTCAGGCTGAGTCCAATTCAACAGGGTAAAATCCTCTATGAACTGAGAGTCTTATCTTATTTCAAGTGGTCTCACAAGTTTACTTCTTCCTCAGTTCAAACACATGCAGCGACTTAACGATTGTGTAGGCCTACATGCAATCTATGTGTTCCACCCATATTTTCTGCCGCATTTCTTCGTGCATGCATCTTTAACTAATCTCTTTCAGCAAAAGACATAGTTTGCTACAAGTCACCAAATACTGCAATTTCGTCCAAGAAACTTTGTATACGGGAAAGTGTTTATTTCAATTACACAGAGAACCTTATTTGAGCAAACTAGCAGCATAAAATTGCATGGATGTATTAGAATAAAAACATAAGTACCAAGTGAGAGAAACTAAAACAGCTAGAATACCCTAACAGAAATGCCTTCTCTGCATGCCCTGGTACTAAAATCCCAAAATCTGATCAAAAATCTCATCTTTCGATCACCGCATTATTCCCATTATAATTATTTAATAATTTCTACTCAATTCCCGTTCCATCCTAATCTTATTCAAAGGATAAAACCGAGGAAACGATCCACTAACCCTTTCTTCTTCTACTGAAATTCAACCACTCACCTCGTGAAGAAGGATTTGAGAAAAGCCGAGAAGGTACTGAAGAGCAAGGCCGAAGAAGAAGAGAATCCATAGCTCTTTCTTGAACAAGAGAGGGATTTTGCAGCCCCAAAGTGCTCAGAAACTCCCTTTGCTCTTGAGACTCGAACTCTCACTGCATTATTTATCTATTTAAATAAAGTAGAAGACAAGAGAGTGGAGTCGGCAGCAGCAGAAGACGGGGCCTGTGGAGCTCCAAACAAAAGTTACAAACAATAAAACCTGATGCCTGCCGATGGATTCTGGTACTCTTACCCGCGGACCAGCTTAAGCCTCGGACAGAACAATGATAAAAACAGCTGATACGCGCCCGTGAGCAAATCACAGAAATTTCTTTTTCAAGAAAATCAATAAGAATGTCAACAGTGACGGCGTCTGGGCGCGGGCCCAGACCAGCAACTTTGTCTCGAAAAAGACCGATCTGTGAGAACCCAAAAATGGGAGGGCCTTAATTCTGGACTTCCATGCAACATGACTGCTGGGCCAAGTCTCCAACCCAAGGGCCGGCCATTGAACCACAAGTCTGTTTGTTGAACGTAAAAGCCGCAGAAGGCTGTAATTCGTAAATGACTTACAACTCAATTACAGATACGGCGTTTGTTTGGACCGTAATTCGTAAAAGACTTACGCAACTCAACTACCACTCACTTGCAACCCAACTACTACTCACTTACAACCAACTTACAGTTAATCTTGTGGTCATGCAAATTTGTATTATTTTTTATATTAATATTAATTTTTTAATATTTAACATTTTGAGTATTTTTTGCAATATTAAAAAATTTTAAATCACCAAATAGTGAATTTTGTGGTCAACTTTTTCACTTACGACTCACATTATAACAGCCAAACACCGTAAAACACAATACACTTTCCTGTTTACAACTTTATATTACCAACCAAACACCATAAAACTTATATACATGTAACTCATTTACAACTGTAAAACAATTTACCAATTATAACTTACGAATTACGGCTAATTACGACAATCAAACAGACTCGACGTCTCTCTCTCCTCCTTGTTCGCCTTCACCATCTCCTCCCCTTGCTCACTGTGAACCCAAGATCTAAGGGATCCAAAATGGCCACAGCAGGGTTCATGAGACTCAAGGGAGAAGAGAAAGAAGCCACATAGACGGAAAGCTCAGGGAGTGGGAGCTCGAAAACGACGAGGATTGGCGAGGAGAGAGGGAAGATAGAAAGCTCGCAAGAGGGGGGGCGAGTTTTACTGCTGTCGGTGTTGGGGGCTCGAGAAGGACAGAGAGAGGGGATGATTGGAGGCATATCTGAGATGAGATAGGGAGAGGGGAGACAGGGGCAAAGATGAGATCAGGAGAGTGAGAGTGACAGAGAGAGATACGGGGGGAGAAAGATGTGGGAGTTTTTTGCCAAAAGGCCCTGGACTTTTCTGTAGAGAGATCTCTCTCATCTCAGCCCCAATTTGGGGCTGAGATCGTGCCACATCATCACCATCAGAGAGAGCTTCTTCGGCTGACAACTGGGGTACAGTTTCCTCACACACACACACACACATATTGCATTACTGTTCAAAAAAATATATATGTTGCATTCATATAACTCATATTTCACTCATATTAATATCCGACGAACATGAAAATTAATCTGAAACCGTGTTATATTTATAATCATTAAATAAAATATGTATATCTCCTAAAAGAAAACAAATACAGAATGTTATCTCTGGCACATGAGATCATATGCAAGATTGTTCTTCTTATGCACATGTTGCAATGTTGTGACTCAGACCGGCGCGAGGGGTTGACGCATGACAACCAGATTATGACGCATGACAATCAGATTATGATTTTTTTCGTGAGTGAGACCTGGCTCACTTGTAAAAAGATATGAGTGAGTTGTGAGGAGTCCTACGTTCCAAGTGTCTCGACTATAACCTTTGTTCATAAAAAACAAAAACAAAAAAAAAGTCTACTGTCTCTTCTCCAAAAAATAGTAATACAGCATATTCACCAAAGACGAGATCATTATTTGTCACTGTGCCAACAAGAAAAAAATTTGAAAAACTTAGTGAAAGATAAAATCATTACTTGTCACAAGGGTTGGTAAAAAACCAGAATAAAAATTGGGTATGGGCTTATCACAACCCAACAGGAAGGATATGGACCAATTGTAACTGGGTTGTCTAAAATTCGACTCAACCAGATCAACTATAATTGGGCTATCTGAAATTCGACCCAACCTGGTTAAGACCCAACCCGACTCGACCCAATTGCCACACCTATTAGTGCTAAATAAGGCCTAATTTTATTTCAATCATGACCTACTCCTATACCTAATAAGTTGATTTGTTGTAACTCGTGTGTGCTGGGGAAAAAAATGCTCCTTCACTTTTATGAGATCTCCTTTAAAGAAAAGAAAATAACAGAGATGCAGAAGAGAAGATCTTGAGTAGGATTGTAGAATTAAACAACACCCCTTGTAGAATAATATTAAGGGAAAATTGTCTTTAGGCCCCTGATGTGAAACTTTCATGTGAAAAGTCCCCATAGCTTGCAATAAAGTGGAAAAGCCGCTTCACCGAGTTTTCACCCACTCCTGGTCCATGTCCCCACCCAAAGCAATACGTATGCAAGTGTGTTTTTGTAATGCCCGCATTACCCTTGATAGCAATTCTAAACTGACAAGCCCAGAAGTCTGCGCGCGTGACGCGCATTTAATACTTGTCACACGCGCGTCGTTCGGTCCAAGTGTTCTTCTCAGTTGAGCTTATATTTTGTCCACTCTTCTGTATTTTCTATCCCCCTGAAACTGAATCAGGATTATTCGTATTTTACGAGGTTTTTTTATGTGAAATACTACGTAAATAGAGGGAAACATAGTAATGTGATATGGAACTTGGGGGGAATGTTGATCCGAGCATATATAATCTGATGAATGACTATAGATTCTTACCATCTTTCTTATTTCTCTCATTTCTATCTCTTTGTTCTCTATTCTATATTTTCACAATCCTTTTATCTCAATAGTGTCTTCATCAGAAAATGAATCTCATTCAATGAAAATGACTTTATTTTGATGTGTGTTATTAGCTCTCCTGATGGTGAAGGAACTTTTTTAAGTTGCAAGATGAGATTGGTATTTTTGTCGTGAAGATGAAAGTATCCAACACGCTAAATTTTGCAGTGCACCAGTTAATTCTTATTTACAAACTTAAGTAACAGCCAACGTTATTTTTGGGCTCAACACCGATAAGGATGTTGAATATTTGCTTGAGATTTGTCGTACGTATAATTGCACACTTGTAAATGTACATGCAAGACTTTTCGGCAAAGGCGCTTCGACATCTAGGATCTTCCCCCAAGTAAGCCAGAAGTAAGAGTTTTTTTCATTCATCTCGTTCACAATATTATTATTCTGTCCATCGTAGAATGCTTTTATTCACAAGGGTCTTATTTTGTCCAACTTCTACATAGTTTGTCCACTAATATCTTATTTTGTCTAACTTCTATATAGTTTGTCCACAAATATATTTATTTGTCCACCTTTTACAGAGTTTGACCACTGTCCATGTATTTTTTGTCCACCATATTTCTCCTTTGTCCACCATATATTTTGTTCCCGCAAAATTTTATTTACTTTTATCCATGACTTTTAAATTTCAGTTTTCTTCCATGCAGTCGACTCTTACTGTGTACACAAGAATTAGAGAATGTGTTGGCCACCAGTGTCTCTGTTATTGGTCCCAACAACGGTCAACACGTGTAGTTAACAGAAGACATGGTGAATGATATCATGAAAGATCACCTAGAGGGGGGGGTGAATAAGTGATGGCTAATCTAATGGTCACTTAATGCCAAATAATGCGGAAGTAAAAAAGTTATTATGACCTAAACAAACTATTAAGCTAAACACCACGTATAACACAAGAGTGTAGCCGAATTCCCCGTGAAGGGCTCTGAACTAACTCCTCTAGATTCCCCTAGATAAGGGTTGAGGTACCGCGATGGTTCTCTTGGTTGAATACAAGTGTTAGCAAACAAATCCAAGCAAGTATAACAATTAAGCACACAAGTATATCATGCATATAAAGATAAACACAATAAAGGAATGCAAGATATAAACAAGAGACAAAGAGAGAGAGTGAGCAATCGCAAATACAAGGGATTTGTTTCGAGGTTCGAGCACACTTGCTCTACATCCCCGCCTTCGACACACGAAGGATTTCCACTATAATCAACCCCACAGGATCACTCGGTGCCGCAACACCTACAACTCTCGGACTCTCTAGCCCGTATACACGGCAAGCCCACCGGCTCGCCGAGGCCGCACCTCAAACAATAAGTTCGCACCCGAACTCGAAACACCGCGGACACATACGTCCGCCTCCTCAAAGTAACAAAGATGAACTTTGGTGATCACAACTCTTGATCACCTAAAATCCTCTCACAACAAATCCCTATAGGTAGATATAGCAATGGATAGCTCAAGTGTTTGTGTGAGAAAACTAGGATGGAGATGGTGGAGGAAAACTCAAGAAAATTCTCTTTTAAACACTCTTGATAAACTCTCCTTTTGATTGGAAATATTTGCTCTAAAACAAGTGGAGAAAACCTCTTAAAAGAGTTGAAAAAACTGGTGAAAAATCCACTTGAAAATCTTGTAGAAAACAGCCCCCAAATGGCCCAATTTATAGGGCTCCAAAAACTAGCCGTTGGAGGTCTGTCAGGCCTGTCGGTCGACCGCCCGGTCGACCGGCCAACGGTCATATTTCAGACCGTTGTGCCATCGGTCGACCGGTCAGTCGACCGAGGCCAGGATACAGAGAGCAAGTCTTTCTGTCCGGTCGACCGCCCGGTCGGCCGGGGCCTTTCCAGAGAGCAGAGCTCTCTAGACGGTCGACCGGGTCGGTCGACCGGCCTCCTGTCAAAACTGGCGTGCACGTCGGTCGACCGTGACGGTCGGCCGACTTCAAGCTGCGGTCGACCGTCCCGGTCGACCGGCTGAAGCCAGTACAGAAATGAAAAGGGATTTAAAACTTGGTCTTTTTAATTGAAATAAAATCCCATAAAATACTGAAAAATCTACAAAAATAGTTTTACCAATATACTTTGATAAACAAACATGCTTGCACAAAATCAAGGCATGTTACAAATGTTTTGGACTATTTTTGTAATATGGAAAAATTGGCTCAATTGAAAACAGTATTTTTCCAAACTTGATTTTTCTAAAACTTGTCTTTTCAAAACTTCACCAAATACAAAAATAAGATATTTAAACTCATTTGAAGCATAGCGTGTATGGATATGATCCACTACACAAATATGGTGAAATATCTATGTTTTTGACATTAAGCTCTAAACATGATTTTGGTTAAACCATAATACTTGAATACCAAAAACCAAACATGTATTTTTCTAAAAGAAAATCTTTTGTAAAAACAAAACTATCAAGAGTGTGTGTGTGTGTAATATATATACTTGAGCAATCCACCAACTATTCTATCCTTTACATTTTATCTAAAATAAAATCTTACAAAAACAAACCTAGACACAAGTCTTCATCTTCTTGAAGTCTTCACTTGAAGCCTTCTCATCTTCTTGACTTGGTCCAAACACGATCCAATGGCTCTTGGATCAAACCGTACTAGCTCCAAAACTTGACTTCAAATCTTTTGTTGAAGCTATGCACCTACTAAGATCTTGATCATAAATCAGTCACTAATTAAACACAAGATCATTAGTACTATAACTACATGAGTTGATCATCATCAAAACTAGAGTAATGGGCCTTCGGGCCAACATATCATACGTATCCCTGCTAGATGGCACGATTGTATTATTGGTGTTGGCCAATAATTTGATAGTATGAAAGAAGTGAGGTTAGTACTCATCTACTACTCGATTGCGAAAAAATGTGTGTATGATTTTATGAAGAACGATACAAGAAGGATCAAAGTTAAATGCTCAAATAAGGAGATAAGCGGCTGCTCTTAGAGGCTCCATGCATCTCAAATTGCACACAGTAGTAGATTTTTTTGTTAAAAAATTCAATCATGTCCACACATGTGGCAGAGATATGACTACTGATGGCCATAAGAGAGCATCCAGAAAAGGGTATTGATTAGTCTCTAAAATTGCATATTTCATACCACATCTTCTCATTTATTTAATATTAAATTCTGTTAATAATATATCTCTTGCATGTTTCTAGGTCCATGGTATAAAATGAAGAAGAAGACCCAAAATCACCATTTAATTGGTGATTAAAAGCCTATAAAGATAGTCATTGATTTTGGAGGGTGGTTTCATCAAAATCGGGGGCCCAAATCTAGAAATTAGGACATGCAGGCGACGGGGACAAGCGGGCAGCGCGCAGCAGGCGGCGCTCGCAGCGTCGCCCTAGTACAGCCGCGAAAATGAGGTTTCCGCCCTAGTACAGCCGCGAAAACGCGGTTTTGGCCGTGTTTCTGCGGCTCTTGTGTGGAGCCACGCGCCAAGATTTGACGCGCGTCTCCGTACCTGTACCCTGGTGCCCCCTTTCGCCTATAAAAGCCCTGAGATTTTCAGAACTGGGAAAGGAGAAGTTTTGAGGAGTTTTCTTTAGTTGTAGTGTAGTTTTAGAGTAGTTTCTTCTTCTTAGGGTAGTTTAGGTTATTTCTTCTTCTTCCTCCTCCTCTTTTTATTTTTCATTTCTTGTATATCTTATAATAGGAAAGAGAGTAGTACATGAGTGGAAAACAAGAGTGCTTGTAATGGAAGATAATAATCTATGAAAAGTGCTCTCTTTAACTCTTCTTGTTTTCTTCTCTCTAACTCCTTTTATATGTTTAGCTAATTTTCTCTCATGGCAACTAACTACTAACCACTAACTTACTAACTTCTTACTTGATAATCCACATGAATCTAATAGCATCTACTTGGCCTTGCTCTTGCAAGAGCCATTGATGGCTCATGATGATAGATTCTAACACTCTAACATCTTAACTCTCTAACAAGCTAACATTACTTTATTCTATGCTTACTCTTGTTTAGTTTTGATGGTTTAAGTGTAGCTTTCACTTATTTTGTTGAGTTTGAATGTGAAGTTATCGTATGGGTCATGCTTTGAAACGCTCTTGAATCAAGGATTAGTGATGGCCAAGGATACATGTGAGGCAACTATCACTAAGAGGTTAGCATAATTAGTGGAGTCATTAGTAGTTAGTAGCCATGAGTTTTCTTTCTCTTTTACTTTATTTTAGATTTACAAAAAATCTCAAAAACCATCTTTTCTATGTTTCCCACTTCTTCGTGTTTCACCGTACTCTTCTCTTTTCATTCTTTATTTTCTTTTCTTTTCATTCTTTAAAACACAAAAGAAACTTTAACACACACGTGAATCAACCGGTAAAGCCTCTATCGCTTTCCGTCCCTGTGGATTTGACCCGTTTAGCCTTTATGCTATAACGAAAGTATCGAGGAAGCCAAAGCACGCACTTTTAACTATTGATTTCAAAACATATACTTTTCGTGCACAGTTTTCCCCCGATCAGGTATCAGCTACTATTCATTCAATACTGAAACGCCGGCCTACATACAGACCCTGTGATGCTAAAAGAGATTTCAAATCCCAATTTGGAGTGACACTCACGTACAATAAGGTTTGGTGGGAAAGAAGTTAGCGCAGAATGATTTATATGGATTAACACGACACTCTTATGACAGCCTGCGTTGGTGAGATTATTTTCCACTTCATAAATATTTTGTCTATTTTTTATAAATTTTGTCCGCCTTCTTTATATTTTGTCCACATTCTGAAATGGTCTGTCCACCTTCTCTACTTTTTGTTTATTTTTAATATATTATGTCCACTTCCTAAGATATTAAATCTGCCTTTTGTAAATTTAGTTCAACGTCTCTATATCTTCTATATTCTTGTTATTTTGTCCATATTTTATATATCATGTTCACCTTTTATCTATTTGACTACTTTTTTCACATTAGCAGTTAATGTCTTCCTTTCAGGTATGAACAGAAGGTAACGAGATGAACCCTGGTAGTTTCATGTCTATTGATGTTGTAGACGACCGGTTCAAAAAACTCTATGTTTGTTATGGTGCTTGCGTCGAAGGTTTTCTGGCCGCTTATATCTTTATTTTTTGGGTAGTACTATTGACACTCTAAAAAGACAAAACTCTCAGATTTCTCTTCAACTGGTCTGAACGATGTCTAAACTTGTCGACATTTACAAAAAATAAGTCACAGACAAGCTGATGACTAGTTTAAGCTCACCTCTGAGGGACAAGGTAGTAAGTTGGACTCAATTGATCCAGTAAAACAGACAATAAGCTAAAGTTGCCCGTAAAGAGGTCAAAGCAAGTCTATAAAGCCAAATCTAGTCGAGATTTGATCGAGTACTTAGCCTCGTAGAGATCCAAGATCGCTAAAAGGCCGAAGCCATAAGCTTCGCACGAAGCTTCCCATTTAGCCCCGCCAGAGGCTGATCAAAGAACTTCGCGCTAAAAGCTTTATCCCTAGCTTCGCTGGAAGGAAGAAATGGTTCAGCTCCGCTATGAGCTGAGTCTTAGCTTCGCACGAGGCTTTGAAGGTAACTTCGCCTGAAGTTATAAGCTAAGTCTTAGCTTCGCATGAGGGTACAAAGATAACTTCACTCGAAGGAGAGCTTCTCATTTAGCTCTGCAGCGAGTTTTACTAGGTCATCAATTGATCGTTTCAAAATCCAACGAGAGATTAATGGGTGAACCCCACTAATTTAGTGGGATTAATGCCACTTTAAGTGGGCGGTTATACCCGCCCACTTCGTCTCACATTAAGTGGAGACAATTAAGCCACGATGGTGAGGAGGAGTTCGCACGAACTTTCTAGCTTCGCCAGAAGCTCGCAGTTAGCTTCGCGGCAAGGCTATTTCTAGCCTTGCTCGAAGCTAATAGACTAATTCAGTCTTGCTGAATTCAAGGGTGCAGTTACACCCCATTTTGGCTATAAATAACCCCTTGCACGACAAAAAAATGGGCTAGAGGACATTGGCTAAAAAATCTTGGAGAGAGATTAAAAGAGACCGAGAGTAAAAGTGTCTTCTTCCCTTCTTGATTCCAACGCTTCGGCTCGCTTCCAAAACCTCAGAGAGTCAGTTCTCTTTCATTTAGGGTTCCAACACACCTTCTATCTTCGAAGATTTCTGGAACCAAGCGAGAAGGAAATTCTATCGAGGAGGCAGCTTGGCCACCTGACTGATTGCATCGTCAAAGGGATAAAGTAATCGCGCGCTGAGCAGATTCCTACCGGCATACTTCCCTAGAAATCTCAGAGGAGATTTACCTGTAATTTTCTTTAATTATTTGTAATTTCGCTCATCAATCTCTTTTGTAAGTTTTTCCCAATCATTTTTCAATGAAAAACAAGCACCTTCCTGAAAGATCATTACAAAGGTACACTTTTGACAGTTACAGTTTACGACGGCAACAAGATACTATTCCTGCTTGTCTTTTGCATGTGCGACATCGAAGATGAGGGGAACTGGGATTGGTTTCTTAGGAGTTTGAGACAGATGTTGTATGAAGATGTTGTTGAGCCCTATTGTTCACCCCACCAACTAGTGTTTATCTCCGATTCAGAAAAAGGGATATTACAGTCAATTGACCGGCATTTTTCTAATGCTTTGCACTCCCAATGTGTGCTTCATCTAATGGATAGTTACAAGAAAGTTTGTAAAGGCCTTGGTTTTAATTTATCAAATTCATAAGCATTTGCTAAAATTTTAGAGTGGGTAGCTTACAAGTACAACACTGAGGATTACAATAAAGAGGCAGAGAAACTGAAGAAAAAGTCAGAACGGGTGCACCAGTTGCTTCTGTCGTATAAACTAGAAAATTAGGCAAAAGCATTTTTTCTTGAATAAGATATCTGTTTTATGACCACTGTCTATTATTTTTTGTCCACCTTTTATATAATTTTATCCACATTCTCTGCAACTTTGTCCACCTAAAACCGATTTTATCCACCATAACTGAGTTTCCGTCCACTTTTGTAATATTCTGTCAGATATAAAAATATTACTTCTAATTGTGTGGAGTCATATAATAGTTGGATTCTTGAGGGCTAGGTGACTTCCAGTGGTGCAAATGGTAGACCACATACGCATTCAAATCATGGAACGCGTGAACAACAAAAAGATGATGGCTGAAAAATGGACCACTCTCCTCTGCCCTGAACTGCAAAAGTTATTGGACCACAACATGTCAGCATCCTTTTTCCTTTCGGTTAAACAAACTGGTGTAGAAGTTTATGAAGTTTTTAATTGGCGTATTGTTTCAATTCGTCCCTCACTTTGGTCCGGCACCTGTCGGGAATGGAATGTTACCCGCATTCCATGCAAACACGCATGTGCCGTTATTCGGTTCATGCAACAGAGTATTGATAATTACATAGATATCACATGACATGGAGGCATTCAAGCTGACTTATGACCCAACCCTTTATCCTATCCCTGATTATGGTAAACTAAAGGTAAGAGTTTGTCCATCTTATATAAACGTTTGTCTACCTTTTCACACAGTTTGTCCACTTTAACCGTATTTTGTCCTCCTGGAGGCTGATTGTGTCTACCTAATTGTATTGACCTAACTAATATTCTATACATAGGTAATAGATGAGACTCTCCAGATAAGGCCTCTTATAATGAAGAAGCGTCGTGGGAGAAATGAGACAAGACGTGTCAACAATCAGTGTATGACGCGCCCTGTTGTGTGCGGGAGATGCAGAAAGGAAGAACATAATCGACGTACTTGCAATGCTGGAATAGATGGAGAACTCATTCAACCTACTTAAATGTGGACTTTTTTAATTTTTAATGCTGGAATAGATGAAGAACTCATTCAACCTACTTAATGCTGGAATAGATGAAATCAACATACTAAAATGTGGACCCTTTTTAATTAGTAATGCTGGAATAGATGAAAAATCTGATTATATGTCAACCTTCTCAGATAATATGTCCACCTTCTCAAATAATTTGTCCAACTTTTTAATAATCTGTCCACCGTGACTGTATTCTGTCCACCTGAAGCCCTATTCGATATTTTTCTAATATTTTGTCCACCTCTTTTAAGATTCTGTCGACCTTTTCTTATAAAATGTCCACTTTCTCTTATAACCAGTACACCTTTTTAGTAATTGGTCTAACTACTTTAATAATCTATCTACTTTTTTCTTATAATAGACTTAATACAACATAAACATTCTTGATCACTGCGCCCTCCACCAGCAGCTTCGCACAGAGGTCAATGTTGTACACCTTCATGGACTTCTCAGGGGGTATAAACTGCCAACAGCTTCCCACCCCAGACGATTGTCCTTATATACTCTCAAACAAATAGACGATAGTCAAATCTGCATGGTAGGAATTTGCAAAATAGTATCAGTAATGTGGATAGAGATTGATAAATTTGGATAGAAATTGAAAGTAGTAAAAAGTTAGAAATATGAACAAAGATTGACAAAGATCAACAGAAATTCATGGAAGGTAGACAGATATATTAAAAGGAAGTAGCATACTTGTCCACTTGCTGTTGCACAGGAAGCTGATGGTATGCAAAGTGCTTGATGAAAGACTTTGTTGGAGTGCCTCCCATACTCTCAAGCAAGTTGATAATCTTCCTCGCGCTGTTGAAATACTTTCTGTGCGGGATAGAACTGAAGTGGTCTATCTCTTATTTTTGGAAGTCAACCATCAAAAGGTGCCAATGTAGCTCATTGCAAATTGGAATGAGCAGAATCTGTTTCTCTTCCCCAACATACTGCTCCACATATGTGACATAACATCGATTGGCTTCAATACTATCATTATATCTCAAATAGTTCTGTTCAAAGGTGGTAATGTAAGTAGATAGAAATTGATACAAGTGGACAAAAATGAATAAAATGTGGACAAAAACAGATATAAGTGGACATAAATGGGCATAAGTGGACCCAAAAAATATAAATTAACAGAAATTAAATTAAGCGGACAGAAGTTCATAAAAGTGGACATAATTTATTAAAAATTGGACAGACATACAGAGAATCACGGACGGACTATTCCAAATTTTCTATAGAGGTCATCATACTGACCATCCTGTAACCGACAAACCTCTCTCCCATTCAATGCATTCACCATCTGACAACAATTGATAAATAAGTTCAAGAAATTATAAGTTCTGCAAACCAAATGAATAATATAAAAGTAAACAACTCACCTTATCATGAAGCATTCAGTCGCGCAGCATCTGAAAAAGGTTTTTATGGGTTATAAATATATCTTTCCATGACCAAACATATTCTTGTCGGCTTTTTTTGGAAAAAGAAGACAATCATTATAATGGTTGACAAAATCTAACAACGGTAGACAAAGATAAATACATGTAGACACAAGTTACATGGAGGTGGACATATTTCAAGAAATGTAGTCAAATTTTTATAAGAAGTAGACATAATTTGAAAAAGATAGAAGTTAACCTCAGGACTGACAGTTGGAGGAACTTTTTTAAAGCAGCACATTCCTCATTATTCAACAGAGCGGTTGGGTCTCCGTGAGTGACATTGTGAACGAACCCAATCTCTTTACCGTCCTCACTGTACATCATGAGAGTGAAGTCAAGATCTTTTAGAACTTCAACATTTAGTTCTTCAATTTTCATCAACTCCTCGCCGGTGCTAAGTAACAAGCTCATCTGCTCCAGGATCCGATGAACATTCAAGACACGTGGTTCTGATTGGGTCAAAAGGGCAGGGGCTTCATTTGCAAGAGAGGCAGGCTTTTTTGTTACATTTTCAGCTGTAACCTTCCTCTGTCCTCGTTCTAGGTTGTAATATCCCTAGTTAGTAATACTGTATTTTTATTTTTCTAAAGTATTTATTATGATTTACTGATTATTTTTTTAATTAACTTAATTTATTACTTCTCCTTGCGATTATTATTATTGAATATGCAAATTATTTTAAGATGGTAAATGTTAACTTGACTTTATATTTAGCATTATTTTATTTTTCATTAACATTTCTTCTTACTAATTATTATTATTTTTATTTCTATTACTTGTTAATATTAGTAGTAGTTAGTTTCATCATTAATATTCTTTAATTATTATTATAATTTACTGTTATTACTATTAATGTGATTATTATTAATATTGTTAGTGTAATTATTTATTATTAGTGTTACTGATTACTATTCTCATTGCTAATATTAATTTTCATGTGTTGCTATTAGTATTATTATTAATGATATTATTGGATTTATTTATTATTAGTAATAGTATTCCTCCTCCATTTATTCCTTTGAACCATACCTATTAATCCTACTCCTATTATCTACCCAAAACCCTTTGGTGACATTATGTGTTTAATTTCTTCTAACTGGAATAATTGATAAACCTTGTTTTAATTTGATTTAATGTACTGAAGCTTAACGTATTTGTTTTGAAAATACGTCGCCGGCTCTCGTCATGTACCCTTTTTATGAGTATTATGATTGCGGGGCGTGACAGGGTTTTCTTTGGTATCAGAGCCTAGGTTGTCGACTTGCGATCTTGATCTTTGACTTTTGTTTCGCAAGAGAGACCTAGTTCTTACCGGTGACTTGAAAACAAGCTATAGTTACACTGCAATATACATATACTATCCATTATGATATTGAGTCCATTTGAAATTTGCTGTCCTTCCTTTGGAAATCCTTATCTTCGATCTTTGATATCCTTGATTTCTACTCTCCTTTTAGAGTGATTCGGAGTTTCATCTTGCTTCTCTTCCTCCTTCTCGATTCTATTCCTTAACTTTGTCTCTTGAAATTGGTTACTCCTTACTGAAGCCAGTAGCATACATCAGAGTAGCGCAGCGGAAGCGTGATGGATTTATGATGTGCAGAGAAGCGACGTGAAGTTTGTTTGTTTTCTCCTTTGATTTTGAATTCTTTTTACCATTCTCAGCTTTATTTGAATTTCGGAGACGAAATTTTTATAAGGTGGGTAGAATTTAATATCCCTAGTTAGTAATACTGTATTTTTATTTTTCTAAAGTATTTATTATGATTTACTGATTATTTTTTTTAATCAACTTAATTTATTACTTCTCCTTGTGATTATTATTATTGAATATGCAAATTATTTTAAGATGGTAAATGTTAACTTGACTTTATATTTAGCATTATTTTATTTTTCATTAACATTTCTTCTTACTAATTATTATTATTTTTATTTCTATTACTTGTTAATATTAGTAGTAGTTAGTTTCATCATGAATATTCTTTAATTATTATTATAATTTACTGTTATTACTATTAATGTTATTATTATTAATATTATTAGTGTAATTATTTATTATTAGTGTTACTGATTACTATTCTCATTACTAATATTAATTTTCATGTGTTGCTATTAGTATTATTATTAATGGTATTATTGGATTTATTTATTATTAGTAATAGTATTCCTCCTCCTCTTATTCCTTTCAACCATACCTATTAATCCTACAACTATTATCTACCCGAAACCCTTTGGTGACATTATGTATTTAATTTCTTCTAGCTGGAATAATTGATAAACCTTATTTTAATTTGATTTAATGTACTGAGGCTTAACGTATTTGTTTTGAAAATACGTCGCCGGCTCTCGTCACGTACCCTTTTTATGAGTATTATGATTGCGGGGCGTGACATAGGCCGTTTGTCCTGTCCGGTGGACAAAAATTAAAAACTTTTGACAAACTTAATAATACGTGGACAGAAATTGTGAAGGGTGGACATTTTTAATAAGATGTTGGATAAACTTCCAAATATGTAGACGGGAAAGTGAGAAATGTAGATAATAAATACCTTAATAGGAACCTGTTATGACAGAGATGTAACTAATCTAGAAGGCTGTCGTATGGATTGTGCCTTCACAATCTTCACAATGCTAGTCTTACTAGCAGAGTCTCCTCTTTCTTCTGGTGGTGGTTGTTCATTGGGAACACCTTGTGGGCATTCTTCTTCCTTCTCTGGTGCATCCACCGTAGCAACATGTACCTCTTCCATCGTAGATTGTGCCTTCATTGTAGCAGCATGTTCCTCTTCCGCCGTAGCTTCTATGGCTTCCTCTTCTGGTGACGGTTGTTCGTTTCCAAAAAAGAACGTCTTCTTGTCGGTGTTCTTCTTTCACTTCTCTCGCCATACCACCAGCAGGTTCCTCTGCTTCCAACACCGTAGGAGTCACCCTGATTTCATCGAAGAATGGTCCAGATACGACCTGCTCGAGGAGTCCAACAGATGCCAACCATTCCAAAGGCGGGTGATCTATATTCGTATCGACCGTTCACCTGATGATCACGAGATTCAACTTTCAATAATTCCCGAGTCTTCACTACCTCAAACTTCTTCCAGAAGGAAAGTTATTATATGATCGTCTTTTTCTTCATCAAAAGATAATTTGATTTAGATCTGCGAGGACAGTAACTGGCTAGTAAAGAATCTGAGTACAGGTGGACAAAAATAGTGTAAGTTAGATGAAAACAGCTATAAGTGGTCAAATTTTAAAAAAATGGACAAAATATTCTGGTTGTAGACAAAATTAGGAACTTATTGGACAAATATTGTGTAAAAATATACCCAATAAATGAAGTCCTCCCATCTCATATTGGGTGGGAGCAGACTAGATGGGAGGGTAGTTGATGCGAAAAACTGGCAAGTATGCCAATCGTTCCAAGTAATAAAATAATGAGATAAAGTGTCGAACCCGCATGAATTATGTTTAACAACCACTATTAATTATTTCTAATCTTATTTGAAAATTTAGAAAATAACTGAGCTTGTTTCTCTAATATGAGAAAGACACTAGTGTTTTAGGACTTTGGCATATCTATGTTAGATTTGTTCTGGTTAACTGTATTAGAAACGTCATTTTAAATATTGCTAATAATCGAAGAATCCTTTGGTATCTGAAAATCTCTGTCAAGCATCATTAAATCTAATCCTAAACTAGAATTTACAATCTTCCAATCAAGTAAATTTACTAATTTATAGCAGCATTAAGATCTATGATTCTTCTATGAAAGATTACACTACTTATATTTCTCCTGTCAGTCTCAACCTATAATTAGTGATTTTTATCCCTAGATGTTTTATTAGATTATCTCCTATCGGTCTCAAATCTAACCATCTAAATAATTGTGGCCATCAATTAATATACATTAAAATAAGAATATAAATTTAGCAATAATTTGAATAAGAACAACTAAATACAAATAACTCATGAACAATCTTCCATAGATAGCCTTATGCCTAAACCCTAGCTAAAATAATTAGTTCATAAGTAAAAAGTAAGAAAACATGATTTTAAAAGAGAATAACATTATAATCAAATTAACTAAAGAAAAAGAAAGGAAAAACCCAATTGAAGCTTCATCTTCCTCCTCTGATTTCCTCCTCCAAGATTCAACAAATTGTAGAAAAATCAAAGCTTTATTAAAGAAGTAATCTCCTAATTTGGATCTCCTAAAAATTACAAGAGTATGCAGGTATTTATTTAGGTCTCAGAAACCCTAGGCAGCTAAATAAAAGTTCCAAAAACTAAGACAAAGTCCTAAACAAATTCTGAAAAAATTATGTCAAAAATCGACTAAGTAAGACAACGAATTCGCTAAAAAATACGACGTTTTAATTGTTATAGAATCGAGTTTGACTTAGAGAACAACTGTCGCAAGCACTTCACCTCCTTGACTAGTCAACGAAGGATTCGCTATCTGTACGACAAATTCATCGTTCTCTCTTTTAATTGTCCTCTAAAATTTCTCTGGCTTTCTTCTCTTTATATGTGGATTCTTCTAGGCTCTGGTCCCATCTAAGTCTTCTCAGAATTTTTCACTATAACTCTTATTTTTCTTTATTTTTTGATCTTTTCTCTAAAATTGCTCTTTGACTCAAAATCCACAAAAGTTAATAAAATCAACTACCAATGCAGCATTAAAGTGGCAAAAACAAATATAAAAGATAAAAAATATGTGTATGACCTTCATCCCAGCCCCATACCTAGCTTCTGCTAGTCCTTGAGCAAAATCTAAACTAAAAAGATAAAAAAAATTCAAAAAATAAAAAATCCTAACTCACTTTCGTAGGAATCGCATCATGATTGCACTAAGAAAGTGTGACAAGTCGTTAAACCCTACATTACTCCTAATGGATGAGTGCTGTCTCATGAGAATTTTCAGTGAATTATACTCACAAAATTCGGTGAAAGAAATAAAAGATAAAAAAATATTAAGAAAAATGATGACTAAAAATAAGGATAACTGAAAAATAAAGAAAAATAAAAAAAAATTCATAAGATTTTTTTATTGCACGAGTATTCACTAGCAATTAAGTTCATAAGTTTCCAAAAATTTTAATTTCAATTAGGTTCAATCTCAAATCAAGAAATCTCATCTTCTTTTTCTAGACACTTGAATTTAATATTTTCACATCATCTTTCTTAGGTTGTCCAATTCTATGCATTCTTCGTGAAAGTGCAAGTAGTATTTAGCTTGAGAATTTTTTATTTAAACTTCTCCATACTTAAACATGTTTCTATATATAATATATATTATTTTTTTATATAGAAATTTGAAGTATTACAACTTCGTTTCCCTTTAAGCACTTATATATATATATATATATATATATATATATATATATATATAACTCATCAAATTCTCTTTCGTGTAAATATCAAGGCTTCTTGAGATCAAGATAACTAATTGATCCTTAGATTTATCAATACATAAATTTTTCTATATATTATTTTTTTTCATACCTAGTTCTCTTTCGCATAAATACCAAAGCTTCTAAGGCCCTAGTACCTAGTTACTTAATACCTAGATTTTTTCACTTTGTAGTAAGTTAAGAATTAAAAATTTTATCAAATTGATTGTTCTATCAAGATTTTAAACTTATTGGTCCCTTAATTCCTAAAAAGCTAGTTAACTTATTGCAAAATTTTTATATATTTTTTCAGTAAAAAAATGGGAAAAAAAGAAAAATAAGAAAAGAAAAATAAGAATCCTAGACCTAAATACAATCATGATCTTCTCCCTCTCTTGCTTGAACCTGCACCTTCTAATCTAGTCCTCCTGATGTGTGGTGGTGAGGATTTCTTCTTCTTGTATAAACCCTAGCAAGTTTGTAGGTTATTTTAAAACCTTCACAAAATTTTACCATAAATTCCCTATTGTCTTGAGGTGACTCTTATTCAAAGAATTGATCATCATCCTCATCTTCTTCAAAAGACTCCGATGGAATAATATGAATATCGACATGAGCCATTTCTTCTGTCCAATCTATTTGTAGCGATGCAAAATATGGTGTGGTCTTTCTTTCACGCGCAATCATAATTCTATCTCTATATATCTCATTGTACTCCTCCTTAAGCATCCAACTTTTACAAATTTAGGTAGTAAGGATAGGCAAAGAAAAAGTGACCTTGTACTTTTTTGATTCCCTATCTTTAACATTGCATATAGTTGAAAATAATTGATAACACATGCAAATTGTTGATTTTTTGTCATTAACACATGCACAATATGAAACACTTGATTATAGAATGTGGTCATGTGTGTGAAATCAAATATATTGGTACTCAATCATCTACATGTAGCATGCACATTATGATAAAGGGTTTTTGCACCTATCCACCCATGTGTAGCCATTCTACAATTTTCACCAATTAAGCTCATGTACTCCTCTACTAAGAGCAAGAGAATTCCAGTCAAAACTTTTCTCTCTCCTCTCCAATTTATGTGAATCCTATGAGCATGATCATCTATGTCATTGTTGGTAAAACTATCATAAAATTCTTCTATCAGGCTAGGAATGTAGTGGTCAAAGCTACCCTCAGTTCCAATTCATGATCTCTTCTAAGAAATACATACCGAAAGCTTGAAATATTGTAAAGAATTTCTTTTTAGCAAAAAAACTCTGTCATGATGCAGAAGCAGAAAAAGCAATAGTAAGGAGGTGAGAAAATTTTACACACCTGTGAAATTTTGACTTCAAAAGATGGAATCAGACGACGATTCAGCTGCCAGAACGGCGGTTCCGTTGTTGACTTCTGCCTTCTGGTGTTGATCTTGGCTGCAGACTGCTTCTTCTCCTCTTCTTGCTCCTCTAAAACTTATGGTCTTCTATCGATCTCGAGGTGTTATGAAAAAGAAACAGAGAAAAGGTTAGCATTATAGGTTTTAGGGAAAAAGAATCCTACATCAACTCAAGTTTTCAAACAATCAACCAATCCAAATTCAAAATTTGAATATCAAATAAGTCAAATTTTTGGAAAGAGGTAAGACTTTTCTAGAAAACAAAGTCTAATAAAAAGAAAACTTCAATTCTTACTCAAAAAATTAGTGCAAAATTTAAATTTTCAAATCAATTCGTTTTGAAAAAATTGAAAAAATGGAAATTTTTTTTGAAATGTTTTATTTTTCCTCCATACCTAAGTTGAAACATGCCCTCATGCTTACCAAAAACTCAGAAATTACTTCCCCATAAATTTTGAAAAATATACCAAAAAGCAAAAACTAATTTTATAATCATTAATTTTTTTATTTGCCACGTGGAGTTAAATGCTCAAAAGTTAATATCTCTAAAGATAGGAGAAATTAATATACTCACGTGTACAAATCCAGATTTCTTCTGTTTGTTGATGGACAACAGATTAGCCGTATAGATTGGACAACGAAAACATTATTCTGTTTAGCTCACTTGCTTCTACTTTGGGCTTTATCTCCTAAATAATTTCTCTGGTCTCTATTTGTTTTTGTATTTAAAAAAAAAAGCAGTCAGTATAGGTTAGGTAGTATAAAAATAAAAGAAAGAAAACCTAAAACTAGATATAAAGCTTGGGTTGCCTCCCAAGAAACGCTTTAAGTTATAGTCAGTAGCTAGTCTTTCTTTGTTCTTGTTATTCAATAGTTGCCATCTCTATGGCATATAGAGACTCGTCTAAAAAAGAATCATCTATTGGTCTTTCTGTGGTTGTTCATCCCCATCTTTTTCAATCCTTGACAGATGGTCAGCAATAAGATTCTCCACACCTTTTTTGTCTCTAATTTCCAAATCAAACTCTTCGAGTAATAGTATCCACCTTATTAATCTTGGCTTGGCGTCGCTTTTTTTTAATAGGTACTTGAAAGCTGAATGATCCGTATACACAATTTCCTTTGCCCCAATCAAATACGAACGGAATTTATCAAATGAGAAAACTACTGCAAGTAGTTCCTTTTCGCTGTTGTGTAATGCTACTGGGCATCATTCAATGTACAACTTGCATAATAGATCAATTGAAAATTCTCGCCTCTTTTTTGCCCCAATTCAGCCCTATAGCAAAATCACTTGCATCACACATATTTCAAAAGGCAAATTTCAGTTTGGTGCAACGATGATTGGTGCAGTTGTAAGCTTCTCCTTCAGTGTCTTGAATACGTGCAAACAGTCATGAGAAAATTCATATGGCGCATCTTTCATCAATAAATTACTCAAAGGTTTGGCAATTTTAAAAGGTTCGTGATAAACTAGCGGTAGAAACTTGCATGTACGAGAAAACTGCGTACGTCCTTTATATTCATTGGAGGTGGCAATTTCTCTATAATCTCGACTTTTGCCTTGTTAAAATAATAGATCTTGTTTGAATTTCGTGCGCGCGAAATTAGGAAGACCTAAAGTTATAAATTTTTAAACCAAGTCAAAATAATATATTTTATTTAAATTTTAGGATAAGAAAGTGAGATTGAAAAGATAATTTGATCTTAATTTTTTGCCTTAGATTTATACACTTCACACTTACACAATTTTTAGAATTGAAGCTAAGGCTAAAAATGTCAAAGAAAAAAATGCTAAAAAATATATAAAAAATGATGATAAAACACTAATTAAAGTTGGATAATTATGCCTCAGGAAGCATAATTATTCATGCCTAAAACGGTGGATAAAATAAAATAATCCTCTTTAACTTTGTGGCCTTATTTGTTGGCCAGAGGCCTTCCACTCTAGTTTGATGATGATTAACTCATGTAGTTATGTGTACTAAATCTTGTGATTTTAGTTTCAGATCATAATCAAGTTATTAGTAGGTGATTAGCTTCAACAATATGATTTGGAAGCTTTCACATGCTGATTCAAGAGCCCGAGCATCAAAGATCATATATAGCACTTGCTCGGTGGATCAAGGAGTTTGGATCGAGTCGGCTGGAGACGGCGCTCTACAAGAAGACATCGGTACCATAGTTTAGTTTAAGTTTTAGATCCATTTGTAAAGATTAGAATAGTATGATATGCTCAAGTTCAAACACACACGTTTCATGTTTTTGAATATTGTTTTCGGTTTTTTCGTTTTTGGTTTAACCGATCTTGGTTTTATGAATAGATAGATCAAAACAAGTTTACTTGGTTAATGTATATTAGATTTGTTCTATATACATGCATGCTTAACTTCCTAGACAAACTTAGTTTTGACTTACTTATTCATGTGTTTTATGTTTGATATTTTAACAAAACATATTTGGAATAAAGTCAAAAACATGGATATATATATAAATATATATATATATATATATATATATATATATATATATAAATATATATATATATATGTTTCATGTATATAGATTTTATCCATATACATCATGCCTAAATGTTGTTTAATACCATGTTTTTGTATTTGGATGTGTTTTGGACAAAGTATATTTTCAATTCAAAAATTCAAGTTTTAGAAAATACAGTTTTGATGATTTTGGTATAAAAAGATAAGACACAAAAATGTTTCAAAATATTTGTATTTGTGATGAAATTTTTATCACAAGTTTATATTTCAATGTAAATGATAAAACTATTTTTGTGTATTTTTAGAAGATTTATGAGAATTTTTAGAATTAAAATTACTTGTTTTTCTGATCAGAACTGCTGTTGCCAGGCTAGGTCGGTCGACCGGACGGTCGACCGTACCAAGTAGCCGGTCGACCGTAGCGGTCGACCGACGTGCACGGATACGTGCACGCTGGCTGCCCCATAATCCGGTCGACGCCGCCACGTCGACCGACTGAGAGTAGGTTGCTCTCTGTTTGTTCCCGGTCGACCGAGCGGTCGACCGGCCAGAGAGCGTTGCTCTCTGGTTCTGGGGACGGTCGACTGCCCGGTCGACCGGTAGCTTCCAGCGGTCAAATGTGACGTTGGACGGTCGACCGATCGGTCGACGGTGGTTCATTTTGGCAGTTTCTGCTGCCAATGGCTATATTTTTCTGGGGGCTATAAAATACCCTATTAATGGCCTGTTTTCTCTAAGAATTTTGGACGAATTTTCTGAGCTTTCTCTAGTGTTTTCACAGCAATCAAAAGAAGTTTTGGGCTTTAAATTGAACAATCTTTTTGGTGTTTTGCTAGGGTTGGAAAATCAAAGAAAAGGGTTTTTGGGAAAAGTGTTTGATTCAACGTCTTTATCTTGGTTTCTTATTTTTCCCAAGGATTTTCTTTGAGTTTTTGAATTCCATTCTTTGGTTTTTCCACACTTGAGCTACATCTACTATTTTATTCTATAGGATCTTTGTGTGGGAAAAGAGATTGTGTGGTCTTTTGATCACCAAGTTGTAAACCCAATCTTTGCTTGGCTTTGTGCCTTTCCTCATTGTGTTGAGGAGGTTGTGCATTGGGTTGTATCCCTCAAGTGGTGAGGTGATCCTTGTGTAGCTTTGTGCTTATCCCTCAAGTTGTGAGGTGATTGTTGTTGGCTTGGTGTTGTGCCTCAAGGAGGAGGTTGTGTTTGTAAGGAGAGGAGTTGGTTCTCCTTGTAATTGTTATTGCCCCAAATCCTCAGTGGAGGTTCCCTTGTGGGAGTCTTTGTGGACAAGCTAGTGGAGTTGAAATCCTTCTGTGTGAAGGCGGGGATGTAGAGCTGGGTGCTCGAACCTCGAAACATATCTTATTGTTTGCGCTTGATCCCTTGGCTCTTACTCTCTCTCTATATTGTGCCTTGCAAAATTCATATTGTCATTCATAATTATTTGCTTGGCTTGTTTGAGTGTGCATCTCTGTTAATTGCAATTAGTTTTTAAATTCCGCATTAAGTTCACTAGATTAGCATCATCACCTATTCACCCCCCTCTAGGTGATTTTCAATTGGTATCAGAGCCTCCGCTCCTAATATTTAGGTTTAACCACTTAGGAGTGAGATCTGTTTGCTAATCTTCATTGTATTTTTCATTTGCACACATTAGTTTGCACTCATGGATAGCCCTCCTATGTTTGATTTTTCTAGACATGATATTGGAAGGCCAAGATGAGTTGTCATTTTAAAAAGCCTAGGACATTACTTTATCAAGCCACTACTCAAGAATCCTACCCTAATACTAGCAAGCATAAAAAGGCAAATGCATTAGCCCTTAAGACACTTAGAGCATCTCTTAATGAAGATCTTTTACATGTGTTGCTCATTATGATTCGGCTTTTGCAGTTTGGAGGCATATTGACTTCTCCCGAGCTACCAAGGATTATCAACAAGTTGAGAAGATCTAGGAGAGATAAGTCCGACGAGCATTGCCTCATGGTCCAAGGAAAGACTCCCTTGAGGTACAATCGGATTCTCAACTAGATGATAGCTTAGTTCATATTGCTATGGGTGTTTTGAAGTTCAAAATTTAAATGTAGAACTTGCCTCTAAACTTGAAATTTTTGTGGAAAAACATGACTTTTTGAAAAAGAAACATTTTGAATTAAAAGAAGAAATGAAGGATTGTGCTCAACTTTTGAATTGGTTTTCAAGAGAAGGAAGAGATTACTAGTGAACGTGACTCACTAAGATCTCAACTAGACCTTGCCCTAAAAGAGATTGATGTTTGAAAAGCAAAAATGATTGTGATGATGTTGTGAAAAACAATGAGGTTTTATCTTCTAAATTAGATTTATTTAAAAGATAACCTTGCATTGAAAAATGAAATGATTTCATTACAAAAGAATGGATTTGTTTAAAGAAAAATGAATTTTGAAAATTGAATTGTCTTCATGGTTGCCATGCTAGTGTAGCTTCACTAGCACATCTTTACATGCTCCACTTATCTTCTAGTATTGAAAATGACATAAATGTTGAAGAAAAGGTAGATTGTTTGGGCTCCACTTTGAGCCAATGTACTTTAAATCATACACGCTTGGAAACCTTGGTTCGTAAGAAATAAGGTCCATCTTTGCATGCACACCATCGCGGCATACACATGCTCATCACGATCACAAACTTCACACTAGTATGCCCATGGTACATTGTACACATTGTGGTCGAAAAGGCCACCTTGCTAGATTTTGCTATGATCGTTACATGTGAAAATTTAGCAAATAATCTTGTTTGGGTTAGGAAAGATACTAATCCCTATGGACC
>JAVJIF010025529.1:0-69939 GCA_038442645.1 Agave tequilana | reverse complement strand
TTGCAATTTTTTGAATTTCTGGAATTTTAAAAATTGTTGAAATTCGTCCTCAGAGTCTGAATCTTCTTGAATTGTAGTTGAAGGTTTTTGAAAGGGTTTTGGAGAGTCCTCGTGTTTAGAGACTTGTTGAATTTGATGTTGAAATTTTTTGCCTGAGAGGAGAAAATCGCCGACCGTTGATTCTGAGCATAGATTCTGATTGAACTTGTCCCACCATTTGATTTTGAATTCCCAGACTAAACTCATTGGGAATTTGTCTGTAGCATTGTAGTACTGAGTAATTTGGTAACTCCAGCAAAAAATCCATGGTACCTTGAATTCTTTGTAGTATTGGACTGTTTTGATGTAATCCTTTGGCTTGGAAGAGGTATCTGTTGAAGCCTTTGAGTGCCGTTGGTGGTAATATATTGGTTGTAGGTCCGTATGAATGCCACCAGTCATAGAACCATATTGGGAATTCTTCTTGGCAATTGGTGTGGAAGGTGAAGAACCATGAATGATCGAAAGGTCTGAGAAGGAATGCTCAATACCAGGCCATTCTGTAATCATGATAAGTATATCCTTTCGGAATGTAGTTGACTGTGAATTCTCTCGTGGTAGCGAGAGATGCCCATTCTATTGGTCGAATTATTTTCTTGATGACGCACTTTGAGTAAGAGATCCTGTCCGGATTGCTTTTGTCCATAGTATGATAAAGCTCTATTGAACCAGAGTCAATGAGAACTAGTTCATAGTATCTTTGGGTTTTGAGTGGATCATCTGGAAGCCATTGGCAGCCGGCTGGTAGGAGTTTATTTATGAATGAACAAAGTGCCTTGTAGTCAGGGATCTCAGTGAAGTTGGTGAGGATTAAATACTCAGGATTTTTCTTGGTGAAATATGGAGATGAATCGGATTGGGGTCGTGGGGTATTTTGAGTCTTTGTTGGAGTTGTTACAGCAAAGGGAAGAGGAGGAAAGTTACCAAGGACTTGAAATCTGTTGTGGCTTTGAATAGGAGAGGTTGAAAGGGTTGAGATCTTTATCTCATAGTCTTTGGGATTGACCGACTTTTGAATTGGGGATTTTTCTTTATCTTCGTTCATCACGAATCTATGGTCAGGAAAAGGGGAGTTTGTTTGAATGAAGTGTCTTGAATTATTATGAATGCATGGGGAATGCATGAATGATTTTCTTGAATAAATCAGATTTACGCTATGGTAAATTGAATTATTTTGTAGGGTATTCAAGTCTTCGGGTTGGACAGGAGATATAAATCTAAATATGATTTCTTGTCCCATGATTCTTGTACCTAATCCTTTTGAATCAACCCAAAATGGATAAATTTGAGTTAAAAATGGTATTCCTAATATTATATCAGTATTAAAATTTTCAATAACAATGAATTGGTGTTTGAAAACAAATTGTCTCATTGCATATTGATATTTTTGTTATTTTTCCCATAACTTTTAAAGGTGAATCATTTGCTGTGATTAGTTTTTCTTTTGTGGGTTCATAATTCTTTGTTGGGAGGATACCGTTCCTAATTACACTGTGGTCGGCTCCGGAATCAATCATCGCTGTAAGTGTTAGTTTTGAATCATCGATGGCCAGGGTTATGAATATGAACCATTTTTGGTAATTGAATTTTTCAATGGTGGATATGAATCTAGGGTTGGATGGACAATTGGTTGAAATATTTATTTCATTCAGGGAAAAGGGAAGCGGTTCTTCCAATGATCCTGATGCAGTAGTTTTTTTCTCTTGTCTTATCAATTTGGCTTTGGACAAGGCACATCTGTGTTTCATATGCTAGATTTCTTGTTTCTATTTGTCGTAAATTTTCCTTAATGTGTCTGATTTCTTCTTTTAGGAGTTGTATATCCGTTTGGAGTTTTCGAATGTCGTTTGGTTGGTTCCTAAAGTAGTATTTATTGGATAAGTTTCAAAAAGTTTTGAAATGCTGAAAGGTTGAGTTAAATTATCTTTTTCTTCTTCTTCATTGACCATTAGGGTTCTTAATTTTTCTAAATGCTCCTTTTGTGTTTTTAAATCAGGAATTTGTTGTATCATGTCGAATATTAATTCTTTTGATTCTTTCTTAGAATTGCTTGTTTTGAATGTTTTGAAAGTATTTTCCTTGATCATATAATTGTTTTACATTTACAATCGGGGTCGCTAGAGCTTGATGAGTTATAGTATTCATCATCATCGGATATCTCATTGATCTCAGAGATGATTTGAAGTCTTTCCTTAAGTTTTTTTCTTACATTGTAGTCTAAGTCTGACATGCTATCTATGATCTCATTAACTTTATTATTATTATTATTATCATTATGTTTTTTCTTTTTTCTTTTGATTTGCATTTACTTGCCATATGGCCAGGTTTGCCACATTTGTAGCAAGTAATTGGTTTGGATTTATTTTGGTAGTAGTTTTCGTTTGAATGTTTTGGAGAATAGTCACGTCTTCTTGCTTTATAATTTTGAGAATAGTCGCGTCTTTTTTTTAATTTCTTGTAGAGGTTCATCCTTTGATTACGCCTTTTTTCAGTGGAGGGGGCCCTTATCCCCGTAATACCAAATGCTTCACAGAAGGAGCCCATTTCTATACGCTTGTTACCATACTTGGCTTGGAATTTCAACTCTTGGCAGGCTTGTAAAGCCTCCTTTTTAACAAATGCAAATAGTTGACCATATGTAATAGTGCTAAAATCAGTATTGTCGTCTTCAACTCCCATAGCCTTTTTAATGTTTGTAAAAACTCTTTGTGAAAACAAACTGGGTAGTCCTGTTATGAATTTTTCTTTCCAAAATGATTTAGTTGAGTCTGATCGTTTTAATACATAGTCAGGAACATATCTTTATACCACCTGAAGTCAGAAAGGGTTGGACATTTTAAATTAGTAAGGGATATGTTTGAAGATCCTAATTCTTCTGCAGGATTTCCTACAAAGTGTGTTGCTATAGTAACTATGAGAAAACTGGCGGAATCATTTTTCTTTGTAATTGTTCCTTGAGCGTCTTCTACTTCTATTTCATGATTCAGAATTGTTTGTTTTTCTTCTAGGGTTAATGAGTTATCCCACCAATATTTTAATTGTCCAGTAAAACCAGTGACTATGTAGACCGTAGCATTTTATTCAGGTAGTCGATTTGTTTTTATGGCTGTTACGGCCATACCTATCTCTTGTAATGTATTGAGTATTTCGTACTCACTCTTTCCGTCTATATTCCATTCGTAGACAGAAGTGCCATCATAGCTTGATTTGAATATAGCCTTTTCTTCATATTGGATGTCTGGAGGTGTTGGCCTAGGGTAATAATTCCTAGTTTGGCCTTTTCGCCAGTCATTATTGTAGTCGTTTTTTCCAATTATTCCTATATGAATTATTGTTTTTTTTGTATTTTGTATGAATTCGATTAATTTTTGATTTGGATTTGTATTCTGAATATCGTCTTCTATTTGGCTTATTTGTTGTACTAACGAATTATCTGAGCTGTCTGCAGATTCGGATTCTGAATCGTCTTGTTCTTCTATAGTATTTATTTTTGACGTGCTTGGAATGTTTTCATTAATTTTTTCTAAGGCTAGAGTTATTTGTCCTAACAAGTTCATTGGTCGGACATTTTCTACAGGTAAACTTGTTGGCTGGAATGTGGTGCTGAATAACTTAATGGGAATTTAGAGTTTGACTCCTTTTGAATTCCTTTAATTTCTGTGGATAGGGAATCAACTTGATGCGCTATGGTGTGTAGCAATTGGTTTGAATAATTGTTCTGATGATATACCTTTTTAATGTCTTCTATGTTGACTGGTTCATTATTATTTTTTCCTCTTTTAAAAGGGGAAGCAGTTACTTCTCCTTCGTTGGTTGGAATCTTGATAGATTGTAATGGAGGATGGATTGAAGTCACAATGTTTCCATCTGTTAGTTGCCATTTTTTGTATAGGCTGGTTTGAACATCAATTTGGGATTAATTGTAAGGGTCTTCGATACCTTGTTTCACTAGGTAATATTGTAACCATATTTCAAAGTTGAAATTAATTTCATGTTTTCTTATATCAGTAATCCAATTTTTTATTGATTGTTCTTGGTAAGTCCTATGGAGTTTTGAGAACCAATCAAAATGTTTGGATTCTTCTCGGAATTCTTTCATAAGTCTAAAGCTATCACTAATGAATGGTTTTTTAATCATATTAATTTCTCCATTGAAATCTGGTCTCATTTGGGATGATGTCGGGGAGTAATTCTCTTGATTAACTTCTGGAAGGGGTGACTTATGGAATACTCTGATGGGTTGTTGGAATGAATATTCAGAACATGAATTCCTACTTGGTTCAACATATCTAAAGGAGGTTGAAGGTCTTTCTCTTACAGAATTGAATCTAATCAATACTGTCCCGTCGTCTTCTTCTATTATGTCTGAGATTTCAGTCTTTTCTATGTCTCTGGGAGTCTGAGGGTTCTCTATCTTGAATTCTTCTGGAATAGTTATCTCATTCCATTTTAGTCTTTTGGGAACAAAAGTCTTTGATTGTTCTGCTTCTATCTGGAGTATAATAGTTTCTTCTTGAATACGAGAACCTATCATTTTGAACTTTGGGTTCATTTGGGAACTCATTAATTTAAAATATAACTTATACATAACCGATACTTGTTCGGTGAATCTTTCAAATTCATCACCTTGCAAGTGGACGTCTAGGATTAATGAATTTAGGAATAACGGGTCTGTTAAAGATACTGAGTAATTAGGCATACAGTTGAAATATACAGGTCCATTACATATATTGGTTTGAATCATAGATAAGATGGATGGTTTGTATCTTTTTAATCTTTTGTCTCTTAGGGCTGTGTATACAGGAATGTCTACACCAGTGTGGACTAATGGTTTGATAGCTACCTGTACTAACCCAAAATGAATATAACGAATCCTTTTTTAAGGAATTCTTGTAACGCAAGTTTTGATAACAGATAGATGGTTTGAGATTTATTCTAGATATTGAATGTTTCTTCATGAATTTTTATAGCGTATGAAGTTTTAAAATCAAAGGTGCCTATACATTTCTCTAGCTTGTTGGTTAGCACAAGTTTTTGTATAGGCTGGTTTGAACATCAATTTGGGATTGATTATAAGGTCTTCGATACCTTGTTTCACTAGGTAATATTGTAACCATATTTCAAAGTTGAAATTAATTTCATGTTTTCTTATATCAGTAATCCAATTTTTTATTAATTGTTCTTGGTAAGTCCTATGGAGTTTTGAGAACCAATCAAAATGTTTGGATTCTTCTCGGAATTCTTTCATAAGTCTAAAGCTATCACTAATGAATGATTTTTTAATCATATTAATTTCTCCATTGAAATCTGGTCTCATTTGGGATGATGTCGGGGAGTAATTCTCTTGATTAACTTCTGGAAGGGGTGACTTATGGAATACTCTGATGGGTTGTTGGAATGAATATTCAGAACATGAATTCCTACTTGGTTCAACATATCTAAAGGAGGTTGAAGGTCTTTCTCTTACAGAATTGAATCTAATCAATACTGTCCCGTCGTCTTCTTCTATTATGTCTGAGATTTCAGTCTTTTCTATGTCTGTACAAGAGAATAAACTTCACCTTGTACAACTGCCTCTACACCAAGAAGCACCCGTGTACAATGCTTGCTTTGAATTACAAATTTCCTATAAGCCTTGGTACTGAATGTGTATGTGAACAGGTCTAGTATAGGAGACAAACTTCAGAGGACTTCACAATGGAAATTGACTTTTGGTGAAGAACTGAAGTGGAAAATTCAGTTTTCTGGTTTTGACAGAATTTTGACTTGGAAAACTGAAGATTTGGATTGGTGTTTGGCCTTTGGATTAACTACCCTTTATATAGCTGAAGACTATAGTAAGTTAGGGTAGTTATAGGTGCAATTCAAACAATGGGAACGTTGGAATTCGTTGCACAAAAGACCAGATAACGAAAACTGTCCAACAGTCAGAAACTGCCTATAGTCGACTTGCCTATGGAGTTAGTCGACTAGACTAGGCAATTTTCACACTATTAGTCGACTATGTTTAGGTATTAGTCGACTAGGGTAAGATACGTTGGACTGACAGTTTTCTGGATAACTGAATCAAGTCGACTGCAACTACTTATAAGTCGACTAGACCAGGTATTAGTCGACTAGGGGCAAGGGATTAGTCGACTACACTTTGCTATTAGTCGACTATGTTTGACTGTTAAGTCGACTAATGCAGAAACAGAGAGTTGGGTCTGATTTGGACACAAGATTAGTCGACTATAGTTTTTGTCAAGTCGACTATACAAGTTATTAGTCGACTTGAGATAGGTATTAGTCGACTAATGGACATTGATATGGTGTGTGTGTCAAGGCTTTTTACATGCTATTTCATCTTTACAAAATACATCATATCAACTCTCCTTGGGACATCTTGATCATGTAGAACTCTTGATTCGTCATGTGTTAGAGCTCCAAATGAAATGCTCCACAAATGTCTTCATCGAAACATGTTCCAACATTCTCCCCCTTTTTGATGATGACGCTTTGTGTGCACAAGTGCTCCCCCTGTAGAAAATATGTTATATTTTCCTCCCCCTGCAGAAATTGGGTTATAACAAATATGAAAGACTTTGTTCTCCCCTGCAACAAATATATTAGTGTATATATATATATATATATATATATATATATATATATATATATATATATATATATATATTATATATATATATATATATATATATATTCCTTATTAACTTTTGTATGGTACCTGCAAGATAAACGTTAGATGGTACCAAACATAAAAGAACATATAAACCTTTAGGAGTTTAAATCCGTTTAGAATTTGGTTTCCACCTGTTAGTATATACACATAGTTGCAAGAATCACATATATCATGAATGTATGAAGCAATATATGTATTTTTATCATGAAAACTTAAATTCTTAGGAATCCATATAAACTTTGTCTTAATTCTCTTTGAAACATGATTAGACTTTCTTTTCACATATGGATTACTAACATATGAAGACTTTTCATTATATCCAATACCATAATGATTATCATGTGACAACTTCTGAAAAGATAATAAATCATTCAATTTTTCTTTTCCTTTATTGAATTTAGTCACATTTTGCAAAAGATCTTCATATTTCTTTTTGAAAACTGAAATATCTTTATCTAAAATAGAAATCCTTTTATTCAAAGATTCAGTTTCCTTTTTCAGAAATATTCTCTTTTATAAACTTCTCATTTTCATTTTTCAAAGATGATATGACTTTTTCAAAACTCTCTGTTGAGAATTTATAGAAGAATATTGTAAAGCATAGCATGAATTTTCTTTTAAAAGTTTTTCATTTTCTTTTGATAAAACTTTATTTTTCAATTTTCATTTTTCAGATCAATAAACAATTCATGAAATGTATCAGAAAGTTCAGAAAATGATACCTCATCATCTTCTAGTGCCATGTAACATAGGTTGACACGTTCAGTGGTTTCTTCTTCATCTGAGGAAGATGAATCACTGTATTCTGATGATGCTTCGTAGTTTTTCTTCTTTCTGAACTTTTGCTCTTGTATATGTGATCACAAAACAATCAAAGTTTGGCAAATTGCCCTAGAAATTCTTACAAAGGTATAGGATTTTTCCATCCTATAAAAAGAAAGGCTCGGGTGTCCACAAATTAGCTTTGCTCATGCAGAGATTTGAGATTCCACACATGGGTCAATATCAATGCTGAATGGTAGAGTTTGAGACTAATTGTTGTCATGTGATGCCAACATAAAGTTTATGTAAGGTTTTATTATGTAAATGAGCCTCATTTGAGCTTATAAAAAGAGTGGCTTGGGTTCTTTTCGACAGTCCCGGATACAACGAACTGAAGGCACTTTCAACTTCTACATGATGCTTAGCTAATTTTTCTTCTCATAACAATCAACTACTAACCACTAACCATCTAACCACTTACTTGATAATCCACATGAATCTAATAGTCTCTACAAGGCCTTGCTCTTGCAAGAGCCATTGATGGCTCATGATGATGAATTCTAACATTCTAACATTTATAACATCTAACCCACTAACTTGCTAATTTGTAATGTCTTCTTTATTTTATGCTCACCTCTAACCGGTTTTGATGATTTAATAGTAACTTGCAACTTGTTGTGTGGTATGGATGTGTTGTTTGAATGTTGATGTACAATCTTATGAGCCATGTTTTGTATCATCTCTTAAAGCTAAGGACTAGTGATGGCCAAGGATCCATGTGAGGCAACTATCACTAAGAGGTTAGCATGATTAATAGAGCAATTAGTAGTTAGTAGCCATAAGTTTTCTTTTACCTTATTTTAAAAATCAATTTCAAAACTCTTTTATCATTTTCATCATTATTTTCACCAACTTCTTAGTTCATCTTAGTTTCATCTTCTTTTTGTTTTCAAACCCACTTCTCTTTTAATTTCACATCGTTATTTCATCGCCTTCTTCACCTATCACTTTTAAATTTTTTTAATTCTTCTTTTTCTCATTCATTAACAAAGAAGAACTTGTTAACAACTGATGTGAACATAAAAACTGTTAATGCTTCTATTACCTCCCGTCCATGGCCAATGCTATAACGGAAGTATTGAGGAAATATTAGCACACACATAATTTCATTGATTTCATAAAACACACATTTTCAAGTGCTAGTTCCTCCCGGTCAAATTTTGGTGTCGCATTTCCATGGCAACGTTGGCGAGCCATGCGTTGATTTTTGACGCGTGGCCTGGTTTCATCTTCTAGAAGCTACTTTTACCTATAAATACCCCTACAGGGACCGAAACGCAAGCAGATGGAGAAATAGGCTAGATTTTCTCTCTTTTAGTGTAAGTGTTTTTCTTTTCTTATCTTTTATATTTTCATTTCGTTTTTAGATCATGTATTAGGGCTGAGAGATTCAGAGAGAGAAAAAGAGAGATTGATATAATACATGGTGACAATCTATGTAAAGGTGTCTCTTTTCTTATCTATTGTAATCTTTTTCATCTTCTACATGATGCTTAGCTAATTTTTCTTCTCATAACAATCAACTACTAACCACTAACCATCTAACCACTTACTTGATAATCCACATGAATCTAATAGCCTCTACAAGGCCTTGCTTTTGCAAGAGCCATTGATGGCTCATGATGATGGATTCTAACATTCTAACATCTAACCCACTAACTTGCTAACTTGTAATATCTTTTTTATTCCATGCTCACCTCTAACCAGTTTTGATGATTTAATAGTAGCTTGCAACTTGTTGTGTGGTATGGATGTGTTATTTGAATATTGATGTACAATCTTATGAGCCATGTTTTGTATCGTCTCTTGAAGCCAAGGACTAGTGATGGCCAAGGATCCATGTGAGGCAACTATCACTAAGAGGTTAGCATAATTAGTGGAGCAATTAGTAGTTAGTAGCCATGAGTTTTCTTTTGCCTTATTTTAAAAATCAATTTCAAAACTCTTTTATCATTTTCATCATTTTTTCACCAACTTCTTAGTTCATCTTTGTTTTATCTTCTTTTTGTTTTCAAACCCACTTCTCTTTATTTTCATATCATCGTTTCATCGCCTTCTTCACCTATCATTTTTGAATTTCTTTTCTCTTTTCTTTTTCACATTCTTTAACAAAGATGAATGTTAACAACCGACATGAACATAAAAACTGTTAATGCTTTTATCGCCTCCCGTCCCTGTGGATTCGACCCGTTGAGTCAATACTATAATGAAAGTATCGAGGGAACATTAGCACACACATAATTTCATTGATTTCATAAAACACGCATTTTCAAGTGCTGGTTCCACCCTATCATTGACTTCGGTATCATTACCCAATTTGGACAAATTTTCGGATCCAACATTTACTTCTGTACCCATAACTAGAAATTGAATCACTAAATTTGGATAGTTACATTCCATTGATAGGAGAAGAATGTGAATTTTAATTCTTTGATTTGGACTCACTCTTGAACCAAAGCCAACTCTTAAATCCAAAGTTGAATTTTCTGAGTTAGTAATGGTTCCCGAACCTATCACTCTTGAATCCAAGTCAATTATTCCATCAAGTCACATTCTTTTGTTGGACATAGGTATTGACCATAATGACTTAGTGATGATTTTTCAAGACTGGTCATGTAAAGGGAATAAGTTTTATGATAGGATCTTTCATGATCCTATTCATATTAGGCATTGTAATTATGTACATAGAAAACAGGTCAATAAAGGTGGGTTCCGTGAACTACCACATTATTTTGATTGGGTAGTAACGCTTGACCCAATCCGACCGCCACCGGAACCACCACCTTAAGGTAATATTTTTCTTTCCTTTCTTCTTTTTTATGTATTTATGCATTCATTCATACATTGAGGACAATGTATGAGATAAGTGTGAGGGAGGGTTTTAACATAACATAGGTTTTCTTTTTATAAAAAAATAATAAAATAAATTAACATTTTCTTTGCTTTTTAAAATTTTTTTGAAAAGAAAACAATATTTTGACCTATTTTTTGTGAAATTAAGTTAATCTTAAGGAATAGGAGAATCATAATTAGGATTTGTTATACTTTATCAAAATAAGATTATTTGTCTGATTTCTAAGATTAGGAAGAAAATCTAGAAAAGTAATTTAATCTTGATTTTTACCTTGATGAAATATGCATATTTTATACACTTACACACTTAAGGTTTAAAAACAAAGATTATTATGCCTTATTAAAAAAAGAAAAAAGAGAAAATATGTGTGTGTCTATAAATCCTCTGATTAAGCTGGGTACTTGTGTCTTATCTTAGTATAAGTATTCACGTCGAAAAGTGATTCATCTTATAAATAAAATCATTAGTTTTGTGGCCTTATTTGCTGGAGTCCTTAAGTCCTTGGGGTGTCTTCTCACCCGGTGCGCTAAGACCGTCCGGTTTAGGTGCCACTGACTAAAGGCTCGTTACATGGGCAGATTAGAAAGCCTAATAGAACTAAAGAATAATATCACCAAAAATATAAAAAAAAAAAAGAAAATAAGGCATAAGAGTTAAAACTTAAAGAACGTCGAGTCAAAAAATTCACTGTCACAAAAGTGCATATGACTTAGGGTAAAATAATAGACTAGATGAGAAATAAAATTTGACTCCTTATCTTAATTGATAAAATGTTTTTAAATAGAAACAGTTTAGGAATGAAAATTTTGGTTTCTTATAACTTATAGATTACTTTAACTCTTACAATAATACTTCAAATATTTTCTCTCTATTTCAAAATACTTTTCAAAAATACTAACACTTTATTTCTCTTTCTTTATGGATTTTGTGGGTGTAATCCACAGAAAACCCTCACGAGACAAAACTCGTTCTGTAGCGAAAATCTAGAGGTTTAACGGCTTTTGCACATGCTCCGTGCAATCGTGTGACCTACAAAAGTTGTCTAATAATTTCTTAGATTTAGTTTTGATGTTTTGCTCGAGGACGAGCAAGGATAGGTGTAGGGGTGTGTTTAGACACATATATTGCATATTTGTTATCATATTTCTACACCCATTATATAATAAGTCCTACAATTATGCTATCTTGATACCTAATTTGTGCAGGATATAATGGGAGAAGATAAATCACAAATTCAAGCCAACTAAATCAGATTCTTGGGAGGTTTTAAATCACAACTGAATATTGAGCATATCAGAGAGGATAAACACGGATCTAATTCAGCTAAAATTAGATTTTTGAAGGTCCAGTTGGTTAGCTTGGAGAATCAATAAGGATAAACAAGGATAGAGACAAATTCAGAAGTCCAAAGGTAACCCTAACGATATACAAAGGGATATCTAAAGGATTGGGACTTATATTTAAAAGATTTAGAGATATAAGACAAAACCTAACTAAAGATCAAGAGATAAACAAATATTTATCTCCAACATTATCTCCAACCTTATCAAAATATTTTTCTGTTGGCAAGCAATTTTGTTCATATCTCCAATCTTGTCAGAAGATTTTTTTTTTTGTTGAGATAGCAGTTTGGTCTCATTCTCAGGCACGCTCTCCCTCCCCATTTCTCCTATAAATACCTACAAATTCAGAGGTAAAAGGGACGATCAAGCGGATAATAAAATAGATTTTTGTATAGGTTTAACTTAGATTTTTTCTCTCTTTTAAATGTAATTTTTATTTTTATGTAACTAAGATCGAAGAATAGTTTCATGGGAGAACAAGAGTGATGCTTGTACTGAGAGTGACATCAGCGTAAGTATTCTTCCTTTCTTTTATTGTTATTCAATTATTGAAGTGTCTTTTTTATTCCTGTTTTTGTTGCTTCTCTCTTCTATGTGTATGAATCCAAACGACTCCAGTAGCTTCAAAGTTGCCTCACTCTTGTAAGTGTCGTTAATGGCCTATGGTGATGAACAACCATTTCTATGATAGTATAGCTTGCACCTTCATTTTGTAGTGTAGATCGAGAATGAGTAAGATCTCATCTGTCATACTTCGCTCGCCTTCAAGCAACGGTACATCGTTGATAAGAACTCCAGGTAAGTCATCAACCAGAAGAGGTAGGTAAGTTCTTTAGTTTTCTTTTCCTTTCTTTTAGTCCTTAGTTTAGATCATCATCAACTCTCAACTCTATTCACTTTTTCATTCCTTGTATAATTTCATTTTCTATTTTCTCCATCTCTTCAACCCACCACTTTCATAATTTAACATAACTTATGTTTTTTTATTTTAAAGAACAAGAGAAGAACTTTAACTATTTTAAGTAACTTAAAAGAGAACTTACAAAATGCTTCCATTGCTAGTCTCTCCTTGTGGATCATGACCCACATAGCCACTTGCTATCGCAGTAGTATTGAGTACCTTACACTCCTATTCTTAAGTTCTCAAATTCTGTATTTTCTGTGTGCAGGTTTGAACTCGATCAGTAATCCAAATAAGAAAATCCTGATGTAAATTCTATGTGTCTCGTGCAATCATAGGCTCTCCAGTACCTATAAATTGAAAAAAGGCATGAAGTTGGGGTATCACTCATCGACAGATTGGATGCGTATACTCTGAGTGGGAGATATCCATCAGCAGAGTGGCTATCTGGACCTCTGAGTGAAAAAAATCCCAGAAGTGGAGTCGAGTTCATAGTATCTTTTGAGTGGGAGAAATCCCAGCAGCAAAGTCGTGGCCTCGGTAAGGATCAGAAGTGGGGGTATCATCCATTGACAGATTCGATGCATCTACTCTGAGCGAGGAAAATTCCATCAGCGAAGTGGCGATTCGGGCATCCGAGTGGGAAAATCCCAGTAACATAGTTGTTCACAATCGCTTCTGACTAGAAAAATCCTAGCAGTGGATGGACTGACTCCGAGTGGGAAAAATACCAGTAGCGGACTAGTTCACAGTCGCTTTCGAGTAGAAAAAATTTCAACAGTGGAAGGACTGACTCTGAGGAGAAATCCCAGTAGCAGAGTAGTTCGCAGTCGCTTTCGAGTAAGAAAAATCCCAGGAATGGAAAGACTAATATCGAGTGAGGGAAATCCCAGTAGCGGAGTACCTAGACACAACCCTTCGAGTGGGGGAAATCCTAGTAGCAGAAAAACTGACTCCGAGTGAGAGAAATCCCAATAGTAGAGTAGATTCAAGTGGGAAATCATATCAACGAAATGTCTAGCTTAGAAGGCATGCAATGATTAGGACCAAAGAGTATCATCTTATTCAATATTGGAATAGAATACATGAAATTGTAGGGATATGAGTACTGCTTTGTCTTTTGAAAATGTGAGATCAATCAATCGCCTTTGTATTCGGTGATCAAGTGTTGTGGATAGGCGGTGGAACATTGAGCTAGGCTGCTTCGATAGTGAGGATGTACTCTTTGAGAAGATCTTATTGGATGAGCTCTTCCAGGTACTTCCAGAGGTCGAGCAATGGATAATTTTGTTTCCCTTGTAGTCATGGTAGGAGTAATATTCTTCTGGCATGAAAAGTGAGGGATCATATCGAATTGGTCTCGGGCGCCTAACCCACGGCTGATCCTTAAAGGTGTTGATAACCTCGCTGATAGGGAGCTTCAATAGAGTAAAATGTTGTTCCACCAGATTTTAAGTTTGGAGCATATTTGGTTAAAGAATAGAGAGTACCTGCTTCTTGAAAGTAGTTGCCCCCGGTTCTGATCTTGGGAGTGAGCGGAGGCTTCATGCGAAGACTTCGACTTTTCTCCGACATCACCATGCTTCGCGATATGGTTAAAGGAAGTCTTCATTGCTCACTATAGCTTGATGTAGGACTCAGCTCGTGACAAGACCTTGCTCATCCGAGTGACATTGTGCTTGAGTAGGTGCTTGTACAGGAGGTGAGAAATCTATAACCCGCTGATCAATACGAGTGCAGAAACGTCTTCACTGCAGTTTGGGACTTTGGCGATTTGGCTTTGAAAGAAGTTGATGTATGATATGAGACTTTCGCTATGCCTCATCTTGATGGATAGGAGATGATGGTTGTTCTTCTTGGCCTCCTGGTAGGAGACGTACTAAGTGAGGAACATCTTAGTTACCTCCTCAAAATTGTGGAGAGAACGAGGCAGTAGAGAGTAAAACCAATCCGATGCCACCCCTTTCAGACTGGAAGGAAAGGTGATGCACAAGAGCAGATCGTTGCAGGAATCGATCACCATCTTATCTCAAAAATGTCTGATGTGTTCAATAGGGTCACTCACCCCTGGAGTAATAGTCGAAGGTTGAAGTTGAAAACTTTATCGGGAACTCGCATTTCAGGCTGTCTTCAGAGAGGGAGGAGTCATAAACTTTGGCAACTGAAAGTGTTGGGTGGCCTTACAATTTGGCTTCCACAATTTGTCTCTGAATCAGTTCGTCGAGGACTCGAGGGTCGGGAGATGGTTCAAGTTCGCTTTTTGACTGTGTTGATGACTGGTTATTCTGGAGGACAGTGATTTGAGCCAGGAGATGATCGTTGAGCCGCCTCAATGTCTCCTACTCACAGTTGCGCCTACTTCTGATAGCGATCTAGTTGGGTTTATTGTTTCTTCATCTGCTCTTTCATATCTGTGAGCATCTGTAGGAACAGGCCTTCATCCCACTGCGGTGGTCGGACACTGGCGGTTGCTCTCTAAGCGAGGAGCTGGTGTTCTCGATGGAATGTGGCTGATCGTTGGACCGTGAAAGGGTTATGCCTCTAGCAGTTGCGATGGCCTTATTTTTGGATGTTGTGTCATTGATGGCTCGCTTTTTTGAGGGTATGGTTGATGTGAAAGAGGCTTTTCGAGGAAGATTTTTTGGGGTTTTTGTAACACCCCTTTCCCGGAATACGTACTTAGGTACGTATTCTGATTTTTTGATTGTATTTTTCAATTTACTTTTTATATTTATTTTCATTATATGATTATTTATGCAATTGTTTTGCTTTGGATTCAGATTCGTGTACTCGGAGTTAGTCCTAGTCTGAACTGGGGACCCGATACTAGTGTACTACTTGATTTAACCATTCTGGTTGTCAGATTTGACCGATTTTAGTTTTAAACATTGTTTCCAGTTGTTTTCCTTTATGTTTGAAAAAAGGGAAAACTTACAAATAAAAGTTTGAGGAGCTAAATTACAAGTATTCTTAAAAAGATTACAAGTAGATCTCCTCAGAGATTCTGGGAAAGTGTGCCGATAGGAGTCTGATCAGCGCGCGACCACTTTGTCCCTTTGACGATGCGAGCGATGAGATTCCCTTCTCGCCTGGTTCCGGGAATCAGAGAATAGAGGATCGGTAGAACCCTCTCGCTACTTCTCAAAACCGCCTTCTGTGAGGAATTCCTTCTCGCCTGGTTCTGGAGATTCCTTGAGGAAAAGAGATTGCTAGGGTATCACCACCCTGAAAAGAGAAGTATTTCTCTTGAAAGGTCTCTGAATTAGAGAACACACGGTGCGTTATGAAGAAGTCCGATTCTCCTGATCAGCAGAGGATTGATTTAAGAGCAGAAGCCCGCTTTGATTGATCGCCGATCTCTGGAAGCCCCCTCCCCTTGTGCCCCTGGCGGGCTATTTATAGGGAGAGCAAGGGTATAATCGTCCCCTTGAAGATATGGAAACAGATTGAACCGAATCTATTTGAATCTGGAAAGTAGCCTTGCCGCGAGGCTAGGATAGCTTCTGCGGAGCTAGAAAATGGGCAAGTCGGTTGATCTTTCCGATTTGTTTTGATCCTTTCCATATCGTTGGAGGATTTTCTCTGATCCTCTTACTCGTTTCAAGAGAGTCAAGAGATTGCGGCAATCACCTGCCATATTTGAATCCTAATTGGATTTGATCAGATTGGATCCGATCTCATCAGGAGATTTGATTGGTCAAAAAGTTGACCATAGTAAACCAATAACGGCGATGCCCGCTTTGAACTCACAGCGGAGCTAGAGGCAACTCTTGGCGAGGTCCGAAAAGAGGCTTTTCGGTGAAGCTATCAGTTAGCTTCCTGGCGATGCTCTGAATGATGCTAGCCTCTCAAACGAGGTTATCTCCTTGGGCTAATGTAATGCTAGATGCTAGCATTTTAGACCTGCTGAGGTCTGTTTAGAAACAATCCGGGTTCACTGTTCTGCTTGCTGGATCAGTGGAGTCCAAGTTGCTTCCCTGTCCCTCGGAGACGGGTGAAAACTGGTCTTCAGCTCGTCTGTCACTTGTCTTTTGTAAATTCAACAAGTTTAGACATTGTTCAGACCAATAAGAATCTTATCTTTTTTAAGTGTCAACAAGACCTCCTTCAAAGTTTTCAAGAGTCTGCAATGGCTCAGACTTTGAAATACTTTGAACTGCTTTGATTGGTGGTGTGTGGAGTATGAACGTCGCCATGATGGTTGAGTTCAGCTTCGCCTTCAATCCTGCTTTGGGGTGCATTCGCCGAAGAATTGCACTGGTTCGCGAGTAGCTTCGCGTCGGGGTAGCTCCGTATCTGGGCTTCCAAGAAATAAGTTCGCTTTGGAACTCCTGTTGCCTTTTCAAAGCCAACTGCCATGGGCTGGTTACGAGGAGGATCATTCCTTCTTTCGCGCTGATCGAGGGAGATATTCTCCGATTTGCACGTTTCCGAGGGAGGATATTCCCTTTATTCAAGGCGCCATAAGTGCCTTTTATGAGGGAGACGTTTTCTCCCTTTGCACGGTTCCAAGGGGAAACCGTCCCTTCCATCAAGGCGTAATAAATGCCTTGAATGCGCTCGTGCTTCCACGCTTGGGGTGGTCGCACTCAAGCCATGGGGCCTATAAATAGGACACTTGAGGTCCTCTGAAGAGAAGTGCTTTGCCTCTCTTCTCTTCTCTTGGTTTGAAAGAGATACTCAGATCTCTGAACTAGTGGGAAAGCCCACTCTGGTTACCACCGGCCAAGGACCGGTAAGTCTTAATCGTTCAACGACTTCACCGATTTTAGGGAATTCATCTCCCTTTGACAGCTGCTTCAGGGATTAGCTTCCCTTGATCTTCATCTTGCAATTGGCTGCTGCAGAGAAGGATCTCATCATAGCTTTCTGTGAAGCTATCATCTTGATTTGTTCACTACATGTTAAGTCCGCTGCGCAGGCAGGACTTGGGACTTGGTCTCTCCAAGAGTTGAGCCGGTCTTGCCATATTGGTGAATGTTGAGACTGTATCTCACAAGATCAGTCTGACTTTGCCATATAGGTGAGGCTAGGACTTGGCGTTTGCTGAGCTAGTCCATTAGTTGCTGTGCAGGCGGAGCTTGTCCTCTGCTGAAGTCGGATTGCTTTGCCGCCCAAGAATCTGACTTAATATCTTTGCAGCTTTTTCTGTGCTTAACTGCTAACTTGCTCCAATTTGCCTTGCAGTGAGCTATGTTTGCCAGTCTGGTAACTTGATGGAAGAAACCATGAAATCGCCTTATGCTTCCCCGGTTGAAGCTTTACTTTTAAGCAGGAGGAACAATTCGGGGCAGCGGGAGCATGTCCCAGGGGCTGTTGGCAGCCTCTTATCCGAGATGATTCGTTCTGAGGTGAGGCTGGCCGCCGCCTTTATCGGAGAAGATCCGCTTAAAGATAGTGGGCGTCGCCTGTGGGATCGCCGGCATCATTGCCGACTTTCAACTTTGGTGGCCTTTGGGGGTGATCCACTTCAGGAAAGCGGATATCGCGCCTGTTAGATTACTGGTACCACTGCCAATTCCCATTATACGTGATCTATCGTGTTGGCGGCGATAGGTTTTTATTGCCAGGCTTCAACAAAAAATAGCCTGGCAAGATCTGTCATTTTTGTGGAGAAAAAATGACCGTGTCCTTGCGGCACCACTGATTACGGTCTTATGCAGGAGGAAGGCCCTTCCTGTCCCGTTGGTCTGGCCTGAGAGCAGATAAAACCGCTTGTATGCCTTTTATGAAAATGACCTTGTTAGGCAACTTGGTGTGTTATATAAAACACAACTTTGATGTAATATCAAATGTACCCTTTCTATCAATGAAAGTTCATCTCTTGTTCATTTGATTTTTGCTTGCTTTCATTGGGAGTTCGGCCATGGCTGGGCTAGACTGTGTGCGGAGCTAAGGACATAGTCCTTTCTTCGAATGATCTTCGCGAGACTGGTGTGTACCGCGAGCAGCACGCTTTTTAGAGGGCTAAGGTAGGCCTCTCGGCTAAGCCCTTGAAGGATCGTGCGAAGTCCGCACTTTGCTCCTGTGCGAAGTTAACCCTTAGTGGGGTTAAACCGTCGCCCCTTGGGAAAGCGCCTCAGGCGCTTCAGGCGATGTTTCGAATTAATTCGAAACGGCGGCATGTGCCCTTTTTTCGAGGCCTCAATTTAGGCGCTGATTGGCCTATAAAAAACCGATCGGGCTGAACAGAAAAAAGATCTCCTTTCTTTTTTCAGAGAAGTTTCTGTCTTTCCATCTTCTTCTTCCTTCTTTACTCAGAGTACTTTAAGAACTTTTGCAGTTCTTAATGGCGCCCAAAGACGAGCGGGAAAAGAAGTGGCGACTTCTGCGGCGGAGGGCCTTCCTCCTCCGGTCATCGAGCGACCAGTCACCGGTAAGGAATTTTCCTGTCTGATTGGAGACCGAGGTCTCTTTTCCTTTGGAGCCGGTCATTTGGCTATTTAGGACGATCGAATGGGATCCATCCTCATTAGGGAACTCGTTTCCCTGAACTTCCCTATTTTCCTTGCACCAGGGAAGTAAGAACTGAACAGTTCTTCTTTTAGGCTTCCGTAGGAAGCCATTGCTTGGGCAGTCTCCATCCTGTTGAGGAACAGGATATGGGTCTGTTCCTTCAGTCGTGGCCACGAAGGATGACTGTTGACCATGATGTCCTTTTGATGACGTCAGCCCTTAGGGCTATGCCACTTCCTGCTTTAAGCGAAGTTGGCGCTTTGGATATTTTCTGCAACAATGCAGTCTTATCCATGAAGCGAAGCTTTTTTAAAGCTATCGCCTTGCAGGGCCTACTTGCTGGGCGAGGCTATGCCTTAGTGAATTTTTATGCTTTCGCATCCACTTGATTGGTGAACTAATCATAGTTCACTTCTGTTTTTGCAGTACATTACGCCTCCGGCCTCCAGAACAGTCTGTTCGGTCTAGCCAGTCGAGCAGGCGGAAACATCAGCTTGCAGTTCTATGGGCAGGCTTCATTGTTCAGCGAGCCGAGCTCCCTTGTACGGGATACGCTTATCCATGACGGTCGTCCGCAGGCCATGCGGAGCATCTTGACTACGGCTCCGCTTGAAGATATCGACCGTCAGGCTTACAGAAAGCCTGACTTCATGTTCGGGGATGCTGCACCTGATCCCGATCACCAGCTGCAAGCCGGTGAAGGCCAGTGGATCTTCCAGTTGGACGGCGAGAGATTCTATCTCCCGTCCACTAAGCGGCATTTTGCTTTGTCTTCCTTCGCGAGCGTGACTCAGGCTCGGAAGATGGCGTGGGGCGTGAGCCTATATGCCGAGTCTGTAAGTGTCGGGAGGTTGACATTCCAGTCCGGCTATTCGAGGGCGGGCCATCCTCGTAGCATAATGGGGCTATACCCTGGGAAGGTATCGCGAGACCTTCCAGTAGGAGAGAACCCAGCTGCGGCGCTGACCTTTGGCGCTCAGTTCTGCGAAGTTGACGGGAATTACCCTGCCACCGATTTCAGGACTCCCGGTTGGGTCCACCCTCCTAGATCGTGGTGGGCGGAGTTGACCAACTATATCCTCACTCATTTTGAGGGGGACTTAGAGAGGTTAAACCTCCATGAGGCCGTCAGGGCGACCTGCTACGGCATCGAGATGAAGGTGGCGTGCTTCTACGCCATCCTTGAGTTGTACTGCCCGGCCTCGGGGACTTTCTTCACCCCGGTTGGTGAGTTGGGCATGGCTCTGCACGAGATGCGGGAGATCTCTGCTTTGCCCTTCGGGTCTCTTCCGTACGAAGAGTACTTTCCCTGTAAGGCAGAGTTGGCTCTCCTGGAGAAGCAAGAGCCTGCTTTGCTTGAGACATATCGGGAATTGATGTGCCACTTGCACATTTGTTCCAGCATCCACACTGGTGGCAAGGGTAGCTCGAAGAGCTTGAAGAGCTGGGGGAACTACTTGTTCCCGGATATGACTAATGCGCCTGAGGCAGCTCATTGCGGAGTTGCTGAAGAAGACATCTTGGTAAGGATGGAGGTGCATGCTGAAAAGGACATCGTCGTGGCAGAAGATGATGGTCCTTTCGGGAAGGGTGATGTTCTTCGGAGCTTTCACCATCAGGCCCGTCGGCCTATGTCTCGCAAGGCGTTGCTGGCCGGCTTCTTAACCATCTGGTTAAAGAAGTGTGTCGTGCCTTCTTCTTCGGGTGACATCGTCCACCCGAATGTGCTGCTGCCTGCCGTCCGCTTGGTCCATGACCACCGTCTGGGTCTTCTCCCGGCCATGGTGTGTTGTATTCAGAGGGGCCTTCGTGTACTAACGGAGGCTTTCTGCAGGCCAATGGCGTCAAGGCGAGGGAAGGGTGCCGTCCTGCCTTGTGACGGACCCAATCCTAGGGTAGGTTTACCATACACCTACTTGATGGCGTGGTTCGCCTTGCACTGCCCCAGTTTGATTGGAGCTGGGGAAGACCCTCCGCAGGGTGTTCAAACGGCGCTTCTCCGTCGCTTTGAAGGCCGTTCGTGGTAGAAAACTTATGTGGCTGAGACCCGTAAGTTAGTGCGTCGTTATGACGCTTATAGCCTGTTCCGTTGTTTTCCTCGCCTGCGGGGTGCAGGATACAACGAGGAATTCCATGATGTGGAGTCAGGTCGGTCTCCCATGAGTCGGGGTGTTTTCGAGTGGCTGGTCTGTATCCGGCCCTCGCATTTGCTGTACAGGAGTGGGGATACCTGCTACCTGGAGCCCTACGTCCCGAGCCAGTTTGCCCGCCAATTTGGGTATGACCAGTTGTATGTGGGCAACCCAACCCGGACCTGGCTTTCATGGGGAGCCTCATTGATGGGACTCGTGCTTGGCGGTTCTTTATCGCGGATGGCACTGGAGCGTGGCTACGCACGCCGCTGAGGGATCCCGGCCTTTGGACGACCCTGTGTTTCTGCCAATGGTATGCAGCTTCGAACTCCACACCTGCTGGGTTTAATGCCAACCGTTCGGGTGTGAAGTTAATTTCTCATCGGATGAGGCAGAAGGCTTCTGATAAGAAGGAGGGCAAACGAGTCTGTGTTCCTGGCATAGAGGAGTTCATCGCTGCAGATGACAGCGAGGCTTCTGATGCGGGGAGCCCTCGCTTTGAGGCAGAGACGAGGGCTGATGCCCATGAAGCCGATACTCGTGAAGCCGGTTCTGGTATAGTGGGGACAGCTCCCCCACAACATGTGGAAGAAGTGGAGGAAGAGGACTCTGATGTCCACTTCAAAAGGAAGCGTGGGAGTGGATCCCGTAGGAAGTCGTCGGCGAAGAGGCCCTGTCGCCAGACTCCTACCATCGTGGTAGAGGGTGGGCTCTCTGCGGCGCCTCATCCTGCTGCTCCATTAGGGGTTGAGTCGTCGGTTGCTGAACCGACAACTGGTAAGATTGCATGATGCGCCTTTGATGTGTTCTAAATAACTCACCATCTGCCTTGTTGTTGCAGGAGCTGAGGAGCATGGGGAGCAAGGGGACCAGTATGCTCCTCTATTCGCTTATGGAACTGCAGCTGGTTCCTTTGCTCGCTCGGAGGAGTCTGGAGGTGATGCGGCCGACATTGGTCTCTCGGGCGCTGGGACTTCTAAAGGAAGTCCTATGGCATCCAGCTCTATCGGGTGGTCTGCGGATGAATCAAGCAGGCCGGCTATCCGCGTTGATTCTGGTAAGAACTTCGCGATGGAACCCCTAGAGACTGATGCGGCTGACGAAGTAACATCAGCCTTCGGTAAAATGACAACCTCTTGATCTCCTCTTATTTACTACATCTGCTTTTTGACCATGGCTTTGTTGCAGGTGTTCGGCCTCAAGATGCGTCAGCTTTGAAGGAGCCGGAGGATTCCCCTGGAAGATCAGAGGGTGAGTTGAGTGCTTCGTCCACGGCGGATGTTGCCATGTTGGACGTGTTGTATGGCGACTTGCCTTCTTATCAGCCCACGTCAGCTGAAAGGCGAGAGGCTGAAGGAGCGACAGTCCCGGAGGTATCCTCACTCCCAATCACATCACCGAGTGAGGTGCCGGCAATTTTGCCCAGTGCGGGGCTGAGGGTGATCGTGGACCCTATTTCCCCAACTTTGATTGTCGAGCCTGCTGCTCAGGAGGTGGTTGCCAGTCCTACCTCCGCGGTGGCTGGTGTGCTGGTGTCGCTGAGGACTCCGCCGAGGTCACCTTTGGCTTGCCCTGCTGCTGTCGATGTTCCCGCTTCTTCTTCTGTGGCGGTGTCGACTGGGATGGTAGATTGCTCCGAGGTTGCCTCAAGGGTTGATGAAGCTGAGAATGACTTCATCGGTAATCTGGTCGACAGCTTCTATAACAGTTTGGAGCAGACTATCGGTCTAGTCTTGAAGGGCTCGCCTGTGCCATTCTCGAAGCTGAAGATGGTCCTCTCCCATGGCATTGAGTGTATCCGGGACTTTGAGGGGTATCACCAGGCTTCTGCTCTGGAACTCCTGGTGGATAACCTTGAGAAGGACGTAGAGGAGTGGTGCCGTCTCCATCGTTCTGACCCGGCGTCTTTAGCTGATGAGCGGCTCACACATCTTGTCGCGCAAAGGCGCGAAGCTCGGCTTGCTGCTCAAGAGGCCGCTGAGGCTATCTCCTCTGACTTGAGGTCCTTGGAAGCAAGGCAAGCAGAGGTTGGGAGTGCGATTGACGCTTCCACCAGTGCTCTTCTTGATGCCGAAGATAAGATTAGGATGGCCGAGGAGATGATCAGAAAAGCAAATCTCCTCTTATCCAAGGCTACACCGGTGCGTCTTGAAGAGACTGCGCGGCTTGAGCAGCTTAGGGCTCAAAGTGAGGAACTAGCGCGGCAGGAGTCGTCACAGAGGGCGACTTTGGCGGAGGTCGAGGCTTGTCTGGCTCAGGCGGTGGACTTCGATGAGGCTGAGCTGAGATCACAGGCGCTGGCCCAGGCTGCTGATAACAGGAGGACGAGGCTAGCTTCGCTCGGAGATCGGATCCGATCTTATCATGTACGCCTATAGGCTCTCCCATGTATCCCATCCTTTTGAAATTTAATAAAAATTCTTTCTTTTGTCGTCTTTGTTTGTTTGGATAATGAGGCATGGCTGTCTGTTGGTTCAGAGGTCGCAATGACATAACCGAATGGGACGTCGCCAGTCTCGAGGTCAGCCCTTTGCGGGGCTAAAAGGGGAGATACTTACCTTTTGTAAATGTCAGCAAGTAACGAGATTGAGACTTAGCTGTCTGCTGGTTCAGAGGTCGCAATGGCGTAACCAACTGAGACGCCACTAAGCTCAATGGTAGATGAGACTTGGCTATCTGCCAGTTCAGAGGTCGCAATGACATAACTGGTTGAGAAGCCACCAAGCTTCAAAATAGGTGATACTTGTCTTTTGTAGATGTCAACAAGTATCGAGACCTGTCTTTTATAAATGTCAACAGGGCTCAAGATTGAGACTTGGCTGTCTACTGGTTCAGAGGTCGCAATGACATAACCGGATGAGACGCCACCAAGCTCAATGGTAGATGAGACTTGGCTATCTGCCAGTTCAGAGGTCGCAATGACATAACTGGTTGAGAAGCCACCAAGCTTCAAAATAGGTGATACTTGTCTTTTGTAGATGTCAACAAGTATCGAGACCTGTCTTTTGTAAATGTCAACAGGGCTCAAGATTGAGACTTGGCTGTCTACTGGTTCAGAGGTCGCAATGACATAACCGGATGAGACGCCACCAAGCTCAATGGTAGATGAGACTTGGCTATCTGCCAGTTCAGAGGTCGCAATGACATAACTGGTTGAGAAGCCACCAAGCTTCAAAATAGGTGATACTTGTCTTTTGTAGATGTCAACAAGTATCGAGACCTGTCTTTTGTAAATGTCAACAGGGCTCAAGATTGAGACTTGGCTGTCTACTGGTTCAGAGGTCGCAATGACATAACCGAATGAGACGCCACCAAGCTCAATGTTGGTGATACTTATCTTTTGTAAATGTCAATAAGTATCGAGACCTGTCTTTTGTAGATGTCAACAGGGCTCGGAATTGAGACTTGTCTGTTGTAAATGTCAACAAGCTCAAGGTTGGTGATACTCGTCTTTTGTAAATGTCAACGAGTATCGAGACCTGTCTTTTGTAAATGTCAACAGGGCTCGGAATTGAGACTTGTCTTTTGTAAATGTCAACAAGCTCAAGGTTGGTATGGATTTGGGAGAAGTTCTCGCTTTCACGAGGGAATCACTGTCATAGGTTTAATGTTAACGTAACAGCGAAATTTATATGTGGTCTTACCATTCTATGGATGAGAATTGGTAAGTGATTTTGGAGATCTCGTTCTCACAGGGAGAAACGAGGGAATCACTGTCATAGGTTTAATGTTAACGTGACAGCGAAATGTATATGTGGACCTGCCATTCTATGGATGAGAATTAGTAGGTGACTTTGGAGAGGGGATCAAATGGGAACAGGTCCCTTAGGATTTTTAGCAAACCCTCAGCTGTCAACGGGTTTGATATGCCTTTACCAACTACCGTTTGAGTTGGGCTAGCCATGCTATTCCCCTCAGCATGATGAGTTGTTGAGGACTTATGTTGGGCTTATAGGCCAACATTTCCCTCTACCCTTAATCGTTAAGGATGTTGGATTATTAGGTTAATGTCTGCATAACCTTGATTCCTCTTTTAGGATAACCGGTGCGCGGCCAGGTTCCTGTTGGTTTTCGGCTGTATGACCTCACTTGGAGGAAGAGAAAGGCTCTCTTTGTGCGTGCTTCGGACACGGAGATCTCGATCAGAGGTGTAATGTTAACTTGATCGAGAGAAGGATCCTCGATTAAGGATAATACTTCTTTAAGAATTTGCCATTGATCGGCATCATGAGTAGGTCGCCACCTGCATTCATAAGGCGGTATGCCCCGTTTGAATAGACTGTTTCTATTACAAACGGTCCTTCCCATTTAGGCTGAAATTTGCCTTTGGTCTTGTGCGTCATGATCATTGGTCGTCTGACGGCTAAGACCAGGTCTCCTTTTTGGAAGACTCTCTGTTTGACCCTCTTATTGAAGGCTTTTGACATCCGAGCCTGATATAGCTCGATATGTTGCTGCGCTTGGAGCCGCTTCTCGTCTAGGGCTTCGAGCTCTTGAAGACGCAGGCGATCATTGTCTTCTGATGTCATCTTAGTAGTCAAGGCTACCCGCAATGATGGCACCTGGATTTCCAATGGGAGGACTGCTTCGCACCCATATACCAGGGAAAAAGGCGTATTGCCTGTCGGTGTCCGAACCGTGGTCCGGTAAGCCCAGAGACATTCACCCAGCTTTTCGTCCCAATCTCGCTTATTCGAGGAGACGAACTTCTTGAGCAGCTTGATGATCGTCTTGTTAAATGCCTCTGCCAAGCCATTGGCGGCAGGATTGTAGGCAGTTGAAGCCACATTCTGAATTCGGTATTTATCGCAGAACCGATAGAACCCTTGGCTTACGAATTGGGGACCATTGTCATGGATGATCCGCCTGGGGACACCAAATCGATGGATGACATGGTGTTTGATGAAGCTAACTAGATTGGAGGTTTTAACTTCGGCCAACGGTATGGCCTCTGCCCACTTTGAGAAGTAATCGGTTATTGCTAGGATAAACCGGTGACCTCTTGCCAAAGAGGGGCTGATTGGCCCTACGACATCGATTCCCCATGCTTCAAATGGCCATGAAGCAGTAGTAGGGTAGAGCAACTCCGAAGGTTGGTGTATGAAGTCTGCATGGACCTGGCACGCCTTACACCTTTGTGCATATTGGGTGGCATCGGCTATCATGGTCGGCCAGTAGTACCCAAGCGTGTGCAGCCTGTCTTTAAGCTTTGGACCCGGCTGGTGGGCTCCACAAATGCCGTCATGTGCTTTTTTGAGTACTTGCTGTGCCTCAGACTGAGAAAGGCACCGAAGGAGGACACCGTCATATGAACGACGGTAGAGCGTCTTCAGAGTAGGATCGTAATAGAAACGGGGGACCTTCGTCTGATGGACGCCGCTTCTTTAGGATCGTCAGGGAGCAATCCGTGCAGAGCGTAGTCAATGAGAGGGAAGCGCCAATCCCTCGGCTCGAGGTCTGCAGAGACATTATGGACCTCTTGGATTTTCAGCATATACTTAGAGCATACGAGGTGTCGGGTCGCGACTGTGAGGTGATACTCGGTGTCGGCCGGTAAGGCTAGCGTCGTCGCTAATGCAGCGAGGGCATCCGCCTTGGTATTTTGAGATCGGGACACATGCCCGATGTAGAAGCCTTTAAATAGGTTAGCCAACTCAATGGCCGTATGGTAATAAGGCACCAAGTCCTCATGGCGGACTTCATATTCGCCTTTAACCTGATTGATGATCAGTTTTGAATCGCCATAAGCTTCAAGGTAGCGTACCCCCATCCCATGGGCGAGCTGGAGACCAATGAGCAGAGCATTATATTCTGCTACATTGTTGGAGCATGATTCTGTCAAAGAAAATGCTCTGGGAAGGACATGATCCTGTGGGGAGATAAACACGACCCCCACCCCGGCAATAATCTTGCCTTTAGGACCCATTCGCGATGCTCCATCAAAGAACATCTGCCATACTTCCTCTACTGAAGTTGCGTTGGACTCGAAGACTTCATCAGGGATGTCTTCGTGGAGTTTTGAATGCTCCGAAACTGGATGAGCAGCCAAGAATTCTGCAAGGGCTTGGCCTTTGACGGCCTTCTGAGGAATAAAGGTCATGTCGTATTGAGACAGCAGAAGTGCCTATTTAGCCAATCTTGAATTTAGTGACCCTGGCTTCGTCATAAGAAGACGTAAAGGATTCACCCTGGAGATGACATGTATGGTTTGGCTAACCAAATAATGTCGTGTCTTCTGAACGGCAAAGACGAGAGCTAAACACTCTTTTTCAACAGGATTGTAGCGAGATTCCGCTCCTATGAGAGTCCTGCTCAGATAATAAATGGCCTGCTCGTGGCCATTGCCGTCTTTTTGAGCGAGGAGAGCGCCGAGGGAGTAGTCCAGAGCTTTTACATAAAGCAAGAATGGTTTCCCTGATGTAGGGGCTACTAAGACCGGAGGTTTTGTGAGATACCTCTTGATGTCTTCATAAGCTTCTTGACAAGCTTGGTCCCATATGAAGACAGTACCCTTTTTCATGAGTCGGGTGAACGGCTGACAGCGGCCTGAGAGATTTGCAATGAATCTTCTGATGTAGGCCAACCTGCCTTGCAAGCCTCTGAGCTCTTTGAGGTTCCTTGGCGGATGCATGCTCTGGATAGCTTTGACTTTGTCCGGGTCAAGATGGATCCCCTTTGATGTGACAATGAATCCAAGGAATTTGCCGCTGGATACTCCTAAGAAGGATTTTGCCGGGTTCATTTTCAGCTGATGAGCCCGCATTATGTCGAACATCGTTCTTAGGTCGCGAAGATGTTCGTCTTTGTTGCGACTTTTGACAGCAATGTCGTCAACATAACACTCTACTGTCTTCCGGAGGTGATCGCGAAAGATCGTGCTCATTGCGCGCTGGTAGGTTGCTCCGGCGTTCTTCAGTCCGAAGGGAATCACAGTGTAGCAGTATACCCCCAATGGCGTTCGAAAAGAAGTATGCTTCTCGTCATCAGGATACATCTTGATCTGGTTGTACCCTGAGAAGCCGTCCATGAAAGACATCCTCTCGAACCTGCATGTGTTGTCAATCATGACATCAGTGATGGGCAGTGGAAATTCATCTTTGGGACAGGCCGCATTGAGATCACGGTAGTCGATGCAGATCCGTATTTTGCCGTTCTTCTTGAGGACAGGGACTATATTAGCCACCCAATCTGGATGTTGTTCCTCCCGAATGAAGCCACTTGCAATGAGTTTGTGAACTTCGGCTTCAATAGCTTCCATAATGTTCGGGCGAAACCGACGTTGTTGCTGCTTGACTGGCTTGACGTCGGACTTGATATTCAGCCGGTGCATAGCGACCTGTGGATCGAGTCCGGGCATGTCTTCATAGCTCCACGCGAAGACGTCTATATACTCTTTTACGAGCATTATCAATTCCTCCTTTTCTATAAGTGATAGGCTTTCACTTATAAAGATGGGTTTGGGATGATCTTGACTTCCCAGATTGACCTGCATCACCTTGTCTTCAGTAGGCGGGTCACGCAGTTCGAACCGTTTTTCCCATTGGAGGCTTAACTGCTGGGCCCATGGTTCACCATTGGCAGCTTCCGCAGGTTCCAATTGACTGCTTGAAGTCATATTCGCGGTGAGGCCTTTGAACATTTCTCCTATGCTGATATCGGAGTCCCACTCGGAGGATGAAGTCGACTGTGATGGAATTGGTCCGTCGTCTTTGACCTGAACTGTTACTGATGAAGTGGGCGTGACGTAACCCAACCCCCTGCGGGTACTATCATAGTAATTTGCAGGCTTCCCTTTCGGGACAAAATTACGCATTAGACTGCGCCTCCCTTTTCCAAAGTTTAGGCTGCCTCCCTGCTTCAAGTTATATCCCATCTTCTTCATAATGTGGCGGGCTGGCCGCGCATAATGGAAGAACTGTGGAGCATCTGACTCTGAGGTTGAGTCTGCAGTTGCAGGTTTCCGTGGCTGAGCTCTACCGAAGATTATCGGCGACTGACCTTGTTTGGAAGGAGGGATCACCAGTGTAGCCCCTTCTATGACCTCCATAGATGTATTGGCCGCATTTGGCTTATGTACGGGCATGTGCAGAGAACCATCCATAATGGATTTGATCGACCGCATACTCACAGGATAATCAAAAGAAATATTGTCATTAATTACCCATTCACCTTCTTCCTCAGAAGGAGCATTACATTTGGGGTCAATGAGACATGCTGTAATTGGTTTGCCAGTCAGAATGGCCGGCATGCCCGCCTCGGACTCTAAATCCGCTTCATTGCCACTTTCACTGTCATCTGGCAATGGCTCCTCATGCGTTCCGTCGGCCTCTTGATACAGGAGGGCGTCGGTGAAGTAATTTTCTACGCCTTTAAAGGGTTGCCTTTCGGCAAAGACAGTTCGTAATGTCGTATTATCCTCCACATATTTGAAGCACTGGTGGAGAGTAGAAGGGACGATCCAATTGGCATGGATCCATGGCCGTCCTGGCAGCAGGTTATATGACGTGTCAGCGTCAATGACATAACACGTCACCTCTGACTTGAGGCTTCCGATTCTGCAACGGAGCTGAATCTTCCCAAGTGGATGGCTGCTCCCGGCGTTAAAACCATATATTGTAGTAGTGGTTGCGGACAACCTGTACAGTGGTATGCCGAGGAAATAGAGAAGCCGTTTGGGGATGATGCTGAGTGCCGACCCCGGATCGACTTGTACTCTTTCAATGCATGTTGAACCGATATATCCGGTGTAGTACAGAGGTCGATCATGCTTGTTATCTTTGAGAAGCATATCTTCCGCCGTGAAGGTAATAGCAGGCACCTTCGATTGTATATGATGGCATTCTGGGCAAGAAGACTGGGCGTCATGATTAGAGACCTCTGGTATGCATGTCAGAAGAGTCTCTGAGTTGGCCAAAGCATCTCTGAGCGCTTCTCGTGTCTCTTTGGAGAGACGCAGGAGCTCGTGTATTGTGATACGAGCTGGTATATTGGCCAAGTGGGCCAGTATATCGAAGCGAAAGGGCGTATCAAGCCCTTGGCCTGACGGTTTCTTCAACACATGGTCGAACCGTGCCTCTTTAGGCTTTTCTCTCCCTTTGGTCGGGACTGGAGTGGATGCAGGCGTTGGTGCTGACGTCGTTTGTTGTTGTGTCTCGTCAGCAAGCTTCTCATACTGTCTCAGGTACGACTTCCCAGACCGGGTGCCCGTCTGTTGAGGTGCGTCTGCTTGCGCTGTGCAAGCATGCTTTTCTCCTTCTGAATCACTGAGGGAAGCCGAAGTAAGGTTGTCATCATCTGGCAGGACAGAGATGACATTGCAGGACTTGCCCTTTTTGCCGGAGTCCTTCGACGTCCGCTGTACGTCTTGGACGAGGTCAGGGTGTATCCACATAACTTCCCCTGTCTCCAATGTCAAGGGAACGAGACCCTTGTCATTTTTAGCTATGGCTGAAGAATGCTTGACTTCCAACCGCGGTGCGGGGGCTGGATAGGTCCCGTCAGGAACCATGATTTTTTGGGCTGTGCCGAACTCAAGAGTCACCATATTGACAGTGACTTTCTTCTGCTCCGTCTTCAGTGTGAGGACGCCGGCGTCAATCAGGGCTTGTATCCTGTCCTTGAGGACATAACACTTGTCAGTAGGATGGTGAATCATCCTATGATAGAGGCAGTATTTGGGGTCGTTTGTGCGCCCTATCTCATCAGGACGTCGAGCATCCGGCAGCTTCAGCTTATTCCCTTTGTGGAGCAGATGGAATATCGTGACCACCTGATCATCTCTGAAGGAGTACTATTTTGGAGGGAATTTGGGCTCCTGATTGTTGAAGCCGCTCTTCTTGGCCTTCGACTGCACGTCTCCGGATAACTCTACGGACATAATCTCTTTCCCTTTGGCTTGGGAAGACTGAGGCGGGTCACCGCGTCCTTTGCTGTTCGTACCCCATTTGCCTCTGGGGGCGGATGGCTCGAACTTTCTAGCCGACTTCTCAGCTATCTCAGCTTGTTCGACTAATTCCTTCCAAGTGTAGGCTTTGACAGCCCCCATGCGAACTTCTACTTGATCCAAGAAGTTGTGCCTGCATGTCTGTAAGAGCATGGGTAACGGCATCCCTGCTGGACACATCAAGGACAAGTTTCTGAATCGCTCAATGTAGTCACGGACAGATTCGCCCTTCTTCTGCACGGTGGAGAGGAGCTTGTCCATGGTCACTTCAGTGTCGTCCTCATAGAAGCGAGAGAGGAACCGAGTTTCTAGGTCAATCCAGGAATTGATAGAACCTGGAGGGAGGCTTCGGAACCAGTCGAATGCCACGCCCTTTAGAGTGCCAATAAACAGCCTAGCCATGATGGCGTCATTGCTTATGACATTACCAGTCTGAGACCGGAAATAGTAGATGTGCTGATTGGGCGAGCTCTTACCATCATACGTATGCAACGTTGGTGGTTTGAACTTTGGCGGATATGGCACCGAATCCTATTCCAGTGGGTAAGGACGGACTACCCCTACTTTCTTCAATTCATCCTTCTGAGCCAGGGATGAAATTTGAGCTTGAAGGCCTTTAAGGACTTCGGCATCCAGGGAAGAGCCTCCCTTAGATCTCTCCGTCTTGGGCGGATCATTGCTGAGATGTCCCTCCTCGTCATGATTACTCCCGGTATCATCATTCCGGTTGCTGAGGAGCTGAGCGAGCATCTGTTGAATATTGTCTAGGGTCTCTTGCTGAGTTCTAGAGGTCTGCTCCTGAGCTTCCAAACGCCGACGAAGGTCGTCATTGGCGTTATCGGTCATATTGACCGATGCTTTGTCCATCCGTATAGAACTGACTGTTGCTGAAGAGGCATACCCGCTGTCTTCATCTTCTCCATCAGATGATTGGGGTGATCGCCTGGGTGATGGCGGGATCAGGGCCGTCGAGAAAGAAGGTTGCTCGTAATTGTAGGGTATTGCCACCCTGGATCTGGTATTTCGGAAAACACCTTCTTCTTGTACCGAGACCTCGCCTAGGCCTGGATTATAATCTGGATCTGGAGAACTGTAAGAGGGACCATCAGATGTCTGACTCCCCTTGCGTCGCTCTCGACCTCTTCCGGTCATATTGACGGAGGCGGAGATTGGATCTGGTGGGGCGCCCCTTCCGCGATGCCTGGTAGGAGCATGTGCGGACAACCGATCGAACACCGATTGCCGGTGCGGAAATACAGCCATGGTTGGATGTAGCCGGCAGCGGGTTGAATGGATTGTCACAAGTCGGCATCCTCTTTGACAACAGGGGAAAGTAGTTCGGAGGGGCTCCGGCTTCCGCTTGCTTACCAGGAATTCTCGTAGGTCAGGCCCAACAGAGCCTGGATAACTTCGCAGAGAAGCTTTTTCGAAGTGTACATGGGACGATACTCCGTTCTTCTTATCCCTGCAAAAGGAATTAGCACTGAATAGTGCTTCAGATCTAGATTCGCCAGCAGGTGCGAACTTAGTGCTTGATGAACTAGAGAGCGGAGCACGCCGAGGTGCTTTATCCGCTATTCCACCGCGAAGGGGATTAGCCTTAGATGACTCTTTGGCCTTAGCCTCGCGGCCATGGATCCAATGAGTATGCTTTGGTATGGTGGCCTCGCTTGTGAAAGCGAGGCTGTTAGAAGGCTTTGCTGCCTTTGATTTGAGCGACGGTATGATCGCCGTCGGGACTTCATGATTAGCAGCATCGTTAGGATAGATAGGCATCTTACCCTTTTCTTCGCGGGAGAGGCGCAGTTTCGGCGTGACTACACCGGAAATCTCGGTTGGAGACTTGTGCTTGGGCTTCCATACCCGCCTTGACGGAAGATGCTTAGGTTCACGAGGAACCTGAATAGCCACACGCGGGGCTGTGGGGTGTTGGCAAAATTCTGCCTCTGGTTTCTGATTTGAAACCTTGGTCGTGAAGACCTTCCTGTGCTTCCGTGCTCGAAGCGTCAGGTCACCCCCAGAGAGGACTTCTTCAAATCTTCCTTGGTCGATCTGGATGACCAAGTTCTCAAGAATGCAGGGCTCGGTCTGCGGGCATACTTCCTTGTTGCGCCAGAGCACCGCAGCAGGTTTGCAGGGAACCTTTTCAGTCTCCGCAGAGACTTTCCTTGAAGATTTAGCCAGAGAAGCTCTGGCTGCACCGACTTTGTTGAATTCAGAGATAGGCCCGAAGGTCTGATCGTCGCATTGCGACACTTGATTCTCAGCAGAGGAGAATACGTTCCCCAGCGGAGTCGCCATCTTGTTTTCCTTTATGTTTGCAAAAAGGGAAAACTTACAAATAAAAGTTTGAGGAGCTAAATTACAAGTATTCTTAAAAAGATTACAAGTAGATCTCCTCAGAGATTCTGGGGAAGTGTGCCGATAGGAGTCTGATCAGCGCGCGACCACTTTGTCCCTTTGACGATGCGAGCGATGAGATTCCCTTCTCGCCTGGTTCCGGGAATCAGAGAATAGAGGATCGGTAGAACCCTCTCGCTACTTCTCAAAATCGCCTTCTGTGAGGAATTCCTTCTCGCCTGGTTCCGGAGATTCCTTGAGGAAAAGAGGTTGCTAGGGTATCACCACCCTGAAAAGAGAAGTATTTCTCTTGAAAGGTCTCTGAATTAGAGAACACACGGTGCGTTATGAAGAAGTCCGATTCTCCTGATCAGCAGAGGATTGATTTAAGAGCAGAAGCCCGCTTTGATTGATCGCCGATCTCTGGAAGCCCCCTCCCCTTGTGCCCCTGGCGGGCTATTTATAGGGAGAGCAAGGGTATAATCGTCCCCTTGAAGATATGGAAACAGATTGAACCGGATCTATTTGAATCTGGAAAGTAGCCTTGCTGCGAGGCTAGGATAGCTTCTGCGGAGCTAGAAAATGGGCAAGTCGGTTGATCTTTCCGATTTATTTTGATCCTTTCCATATCGTTGGAGAATTTTCTCTGATCCTCTTACTCGTTTCAAGAGAGTCAAGAGATTGCGGCAATCACCTGCCATATTTGAATCCTAATTGGATTTGATCAGATTGGATCCGATCTCATCAGGAGATTTGATTGGTCAAAAAGTTGACGATAGTAAACCAATAACGGCGATGCCCGCTTTGAACTCACAGCGGAGCTAGAGGCAACTCTTGGCGAGGTCCGAAAAGAGGCTTTTCGGTGAAGCTATCAGTTAGCTTCCTGGCGATGCTCTGAATGATGCTAGCCTCTCGAACGAGGTTATCTCCTTGGGCTAATGTAATGCTAGATGCTAGCATTTTAGACCTGCTGAGGTCTGTTTAGAAACAATCCGGGTTCACTGTTCTGCTTGCTGGATCAGTGGAGTCCAAGTTGCTTCCCTGTCCCTCGGAGACGGGTGAAAACTGGTCTTCAGCTCGTCTGTCACTTGTCTTTTGTAAATGTCAACAAGTTTAGACATTGTTCAGACCAATAAGAATCTTGTCTTTTTTAAGTGTCAACACCAGTATTTCAAATTTTTCATGATTTTCTAGAATTTTTCCTAATTATTTTATAAAATCTTTAAAATCGGCTTCGATTAGTACCGCTGATTGATTCTCGATTTTTTAAAATTAAAATAGACTTAAATTTCTATGAATTGCTTTCATATTATCACTTAAAATTATATTTACTATCTTAACGCATTTTTGGGGATTTTTCTGAATTTATCAAAATTCGACTGGATTTGGTGCCGGCGGGTATCGATGGTTGATTTCAGGATTTTTAATTTGAAAATAAAATTAAATTACTTGAATCTTATTTCACCATGATATTAAGTATAATATTCTTCAATTTTTAGTATTTTTAGGGACCATTCCGAGATACCTAATTTTCGAGCGATTCTGGTATTTTTCTGAAGATTTTTCGAATTCGCAACCGAATCTTGGGAATCCACCATTCCAATTATTTCTACTTTTTCGTCCAATCACTTTTTTCCTTTTTTCCTTTTCTTTTTTTTTTCCTTTTCCTTCCTTTTTCTTCCAACAACTTTCAAACATTCCTCCATTCTTCTAAAACTTTCTAACTTTTTTATTCAAAATATCTCCTCCAAAATATTCCAACCCATTCTTATCTCCTCTCCCATCACCAATGCCGGCCAAGCCACCCACCCTTTCACCATTTCACAAAAAAAAAAACCTTAATCCTTTCCCTTCTCCTTTAAACTCCAACTCCAAAACAACTCCATTTCCTTCTCCTTTCACCTTCATTTCTCCATCAAACCCCATAACCACAACTCCTCCAACTCCACAACAACTACAATTCCTACAACACCTTATCATCTTCTTCTTCCTCCTCCATCTCCTCCCACTTCACCATAACCACCAAAACTCCACCATACTAATCCATCTCCATTTCCATCTCCTAAAAAATAATAGCACCACCAAATCTCTCCACAAAAACACCACCACTCCTCCACCTCCAAGGCTGGCCACTACCCTAAGCTTAAGGCGGCCATCCCCTCTCCGGCAACATCTCTGGCGACCACTCGGCAGCCATTCCGGTGACAATTCCGGTGACTATTTTACCATCTTCACCAACATCAACAATTCCACCACGACAACTCCTCCTTCACCACCACCTCCTATACTTCTCTCTATTACCACCATCTTCATTCTCACCACCACAATACCACCCCCATCACCTCCACTTCAACCTCCAATATCACCATCATCGTCTTCTCCTTCACCTTTTTTTCCTTCTCCATCAAAATCTGACTCCTCTAACGCCACCAACTACAAACACTATCTCCACCACCACTCTCTTCCACTCTCTCTCTCCTCTCTCCCCAAGGCTGCCACCTCTGTAGCCTCCCTAGGAGGCCAGCGCACAACCCTAAGACCGGCGACCATCAAGGGGCCAAGCCCCCTTCTCTCTCTCTCGCTTCATGATTTTCCTCGCCCGGTGTTTGTGCTCTTAACTCCGGAGTCCCCAGCATTTTCCTTGATATTTGTAATTCAGGCGAGTGTTTTCGCTCTCCATTATCAAGCTTGTATTGTATTTGGGTTGTGTTGTATTTTGTATCAATCCGGTCTGATTGTATGGGTATGGGTGTGTTGTATCCTGTGGACATGTCATGACTTGTATTGGACTGTTGAACTGTAATGTTTGTAATAGTGTAGATGACATTATAGTTATACATGGGTAGTATTAACTATGCAGGTACTATACCCAACCTTCAGGTTGCGTGTTTAGCCCTCAGGCTGCCTATGCCTGATGTGTGAGTTAGCGCACAACGCTTTCCTGCTAACTCCTCCCGAGCGTAGTTACACCGTGTGTGCAGCTTCTGTACGGGATAACGTGGATCAGATTACCGCCAACAGTCCCCTGTGCTAGCTTCACCATGAGCAGTAATAACGCCAAGCTGATGGCCTTTAGCATTGTGCTCTAACTTTGCTCCAGCATGCCTAGCTTCGCTTGTTTGATCGCTTGCTATTATTGCTGTTATATTCTGTTACCATGTTAGCATGCGTGTTTGGTACTAACACTCCTACTGGTATCTACTTGGCCTTTGGTCCTACAGCCCTCAGGGCACATAGACCATCAGGTCACTCATCCATGCCTGGTAGGCGGGCCTAGTGCTCAGCGCTTTATTGCTAACTCCGTCCGAGCATAATTATGCCGTGAGTACAGCTTCATCACGGGTGATGCGGAGCAGTTTGCCCTCTACCACACTTGTATATTAGCCATACCGTGAGCAGTAATCATGCCAACTGTGACAGCATCTAACATTGTACGCTAGTTTCTTTCCAGCATTGCTTAGCTCCGCTTGACTATGCTTAGTTGTTACTCTACCACTTGACATGTTATCTCTTGATGTGTTAACACTTGTCGTACTATCACCTGACATCTACATGCTATCACCTGACACATGCTTGTATCACTTAACATTGTCATATTAACACCTGACACCTATCATGCTTAACTCTTGACTCATGATTATCACATTACGAGAATATAGTGATCTCCTAATAGTACTCTTGTTATGTATATACTCATGATACTCTTGAGCCTGTTATGTTCCTGCTCATTCTCATAATCTGATAATTGTACTTAATAAACTATAAAAAGGACAACTTACATCGGGATGGGAAAAATTAATGAATATCGGTAATTTCGTGTTTATAGTGGTCATAGGACTGATAACTCGTGTTGGGTGTATATGAAGACACGTGTTGGGTGTCTTAATTCCCACTAGGTTGTGTCCTGGGCAGTGACGGGACTCACTATAAATATGATCTATCAACATTATATGTTTCCAATAACAATCCCGACTTACTCATATATGGATGTATGTGTATTGAAATGTACACCAATATACATTCCCAGATATATGAGTTGGGCGAATAATAATTATAAGATGATAATAAGAGTTTATTGGGTTTTATTTGGTTTTATCAGCTTTAACGATTTTTATGCTATTTTTCTAGTTTGGGAGATAGCTAGTGTTGCCATATCTGCTTTACTTGCTGCTTCCCTGCCTGCTTATGTGTGACTGTGCTCACGATACGATTTTCAATGCATGCTTTCTTTATTCAAATTCATGGACACACTTGTGCTTGGTTATGAACGCCACTTGGCACCCGCATTACTACTCGTTTGGTTGCATCTGACAATCCTGAACTTGTCTGTTTAGATTTTGGAGCGTGAAGCATAGTAGATCCTTTCGTGGGGATCAGAGTGTCACAGCGGAAGTGTGGTTGTTGACACTCAAAAAAGACAGAACGCCTACATTCATCTTCAACCGGTCTAAACAACGTCTAACTTATCGACATCTATAAAAGATAAGTCGAAGACAAGCTGATAGCCAGAGACAAGGCAGCAACATGAACATTACTAATCCATTAAAGCAGATAGTAAGCCAAAGTCGCCTCTGAAGAGACCCAAGCAGGCCTAAGCCGCTAAGTTAGCTCAATACTTAGCCTAGCATTATCCCAAGGTAAGCTTCATAGCTCCGCATAGAACTAACAACTTCGCCTAAGCTTAGTTGGTAGCCTCGCTTTAAGGCTAACTATTAGCTTTTCCTGAAGCTTCCCATTTAGCCCTGCCAGAGGCTGATCTAGGAGCTTCGCACCAGAAGCTTTATCCCTAGCTGAGTCAAAGCTCCGCTATGAGCTGAGTCTCAGCTTCTCCTGAGGCTCTGAAGGTAACGTCGCCTGAAGCTGTGAGCTAAGTCTTAGCTTCGCGTAATCTAGCTTCGCGTTATCTAGCTCCGCAGTGGGCTTGGCCAGGTTATCAAATTGACCTTTTCAAAATCCCATGAGGGATTAATAGGTAAACCCTACAATTTAGTGGGATTAACGTCACTTTAAGTAGGTGGTTACACCCGCCCACTTCATCCCACATTAAGTGGAGACGATTAAGCCATAACGGCAAGAGGACGTTCGCACAAACCCTCTAGCTTCACGAGAAGCTCACAAAAAGCTTCGCGATAAGGTCATTTGTGAGCCTCACGCGAAGTTAATGACTGATTCAGCTTTGCTGAATTTAAGGGGGCAGTTACACCCCACTTTTGGCTATAAATAGCCCCTTATTAGACACAAGGGACAAGGATGGACAGAGAAGAGATTAGCTCAGAGAAAGATCAGAATTCCTAGCAAAAGGGCTCTACTGATCTTCTATACTCTGATTCCCCGAACCAAGCGAGAAGAGAATCTTATTAGGAGGCAATTCGATCACCTGATCGATTGCATCGTCAAAGGGATAAAGTGATCGTGCGCTGATCAGATTTCTACCGGCATATTTTCTCAGAAATCTCAGAGGAGATCTACTTGTAATATTCTTCTTTTTATTACTTGAAATTTTACTCCTCGACCCTTTTTTGTAAGTTTTGCCTTTATTGAAAATTTCAATGGAAAACAAGATGGCGACTCCACTGGGAAAATCTGCCTTCTGGCGCAACAAGGAGACAGTGTCGCAATGCAACGATCAGAGTCTTGAGCCCGTCATTTTTGAAAATTTGGTCATTCATTTCGACAAAGAAAAATTTGAAGAATTGCTCTCTGAAGGTAGTCTAGTGCTCCACACTCCGAAGCACAGAAAGGTCTCGGTGGCCAAGGATTCAGAGCACAAGCAAGCCTTAGCCGGGTGAGCAACTGGAAGAGCCTCGTCCCAACTTTTCTCAGCCTCAACTGAGGCTACAGGTGCCTTACGCAAGGCTAACCAGGTTCCCTACGAGCTTAAACTTTGCTTTCTAAGCAGATGTGAAAGTCGAAGCAGAAAGCTCCGTGTGAAGCTTCAGGCGAAGCTCCACCGTAACTTCGACTATCACGCGAAGACAAAGACAAACTGCCTATCCAGTTTGGCAGCATCGCTGAGGCTATTAACCGCGAGGCTAGATTGGTATCTCTGCCTTCGCCTAATGCAGGACCAGGGACCCCTTGTGCCAACCTCGTTCTCACGAGCGAAGTTACTAATGACATGGCTAACATAGCGCCAGCACCTCAGGGTACGAACAAAGTTTTCAACCGCAAGGCTAGAATTGAAGCACTCAGCAGTGCTAGCCACCTTCGCTACAAGGCCGAGAACAAAGCACCACAGCGTACTTCGCTCTTAAAATCTTCCAGCGCTAAGTTCGCTCTTTGGAGCGAAGCTAAGGGAGCATCCCTGGGTGCTGATAGCAGTGCTTATGTAGCTTCAACGCCTAAGGGTGTCACCAAAATTCTCAGCCGCGAAGCTGGGACTATAGCACTATGCAGTGCTAATTGCCTCCGTGGTAATGCAAAGGACGAAGCATTGTCCCGAGCTTCACTTTCAAAGCCCTCTGGTGCTAAGTCCGCTCCTGCAAATAGAGCTTTAAGCAAAAAGATGATTTCAAAATCACCTGAACAAAATAGTGCGCGATCCGCTCAAGACTCCGCGCTGGATCACTTAAACTCAGCTAATCCCGACCTGCGAGAGTTCTTAGCTAACAAGCGAAAGTTAGATCTACTCCGTACTTCTCCCTCTTATTGTGAACAAGTGGGATGTCAATTGGTGATGGTCCATTCAGTCCATTATCGGCTGGACCAGTCCCCGCCACTTTTCCAAACTGACATTCAGTTTTTAATCGACTATCGGTACGAGCTCCTGCAAAGCATCACAAAAGGAGCAAATCATGAAATATGCCCTCTACATCCGTCAATATGATAGGATGGGAACGTGAACCGTATAGGGGCAGATGAGCGTCGCGTGGTGCTAACTCCCCTTTGTTCAGTTCTCCAGACCTGGACTATAGCTCTAGCTTAGGCCAAGTCTTGGTAGATGAAGAAGGTGTATTCTGAGGGTGGCAATACCCTACAATTATGAGCAGCCATCCTCTTCGACTAGAATAACATCACCATAACCAATGAAAGGTTATTCCAATGGTCTGATGATGAGGGGGAAGAGAGTGGGTATGCCTCTTCAGCAACAGTCAGCTCTGTATGAACGGATAAAGTGTCGATACATATGGTTGATAACGGTAATGATGACCTCCGTCGACGGTTAAAAACTCAGGAGCAAACCTCCAAGGCCCAGCAAGAAGCCTTGGATAACATTCAACAGATGCTCGCTCAACTCCTCACAAACCGAAATAACAATAATACCGGGAGTAATCATAATGAGGAGGAATATAATGATGATGAGCAACCTAAGACTGAGAAGTCAAAGGAAAGTTCTTCCATGGATGCTGAAGTTCTTAAAGGCATCCAAGCTTAGATCGCATCCCTAGCTCAGAGGAATGAACTGAAGAAGGTAGGCATGACTCGGCCTTACCCACTTGAATGGGATTCAGTACCATACCCCCAAAATTTAAGCCACCTACGTTACATACGTATGATGGTAAGAGCTCGCCAAACCAGCATATCTATTACTTCCGGTCTCAGATTGGTAATGTTATAGATAACGATGCTATCATGGCCAGACTATTCATTGGCACCCTGAGGGGGGTAGCATTTGACTGGTTCTGAAGCCTTCCTCCAGGCTCTGTCAATTCGTGGATTGACTTAGAGACTCGATTCCTTTCTCGTTTTTATGAGGACGACACCGAGATAACCATGGATAAACTCCTATCCACTGTATAGAGGAAAGGAGAATCTGTCTGTGACTATATTGAGCAGTTCAGAAATTTATCTCTGATGTGCCCAGCAGGATGCCACTATCCATGCTATTGCAGACATGTAGGCATAACTTCCTAGATCAAGTGGAGATTCGTATGGGAGCTATCAAAACCCATACCTGGAAAGAACTAGGTGAACAAGCTGAAATAGCTAAAAAGTCGGCTAAAAATTTTGAACCATCTACCCCTAAAGGCAAATGGGGTATGAACAATAAAGGACGTGGCGATATGGCACAGTCTTTCCAAGCCAAAGAAAAAGAGACCATGTCCGTTGAATTGTCAGGGGACGTTCCTCCAAAGACCAAGAAAAGCGGTGTCAATAATCAGGAGTTTAAGTTTCCTCCGAAACAATCTTCCTTCAAAGACGAGCAGGTGGTTATAATATTCCATTTACTCCACAAAGAGAATAAATTGAAACTACCAGAGGCTCAAACGACCTAATGAAGTGGGACGCACAAACGATCACAACTATTGCCTTTTCATAGGATGGTTCATCATCCTACTAACAAGTGCTTTGTCCTTAAGGACAAAATTCAGGCTTTGATCGATGCCGGAGTTCTGACTCTAAAATCAGAACAAAAGAAAGTCACTGCAAATATGGTAACCCTGGAGTTCGGCAAGACCCCAAAAGTCACAGTTCCTGATGGGTCTTTCCCAATCCCTGAAGCACAGCTGGAGATAAAGGATCCTTCAGCTAAATATCAGGAGATTAAGGGTCTCGTTTTCTTGACATTAAAAATAAGAGAGATCATGTGGATACACCCAGACCTTGCCCAAGACAAACAATGGGATTCAAGGAAATCCAAGTCGAAGATCAAATCCTACAACGTTGTCTCTGTCCTACCAGATGACGGCAATGTGACGATAGCTTCTCTTAGTGATTCTGAAAGTGAGAGGCATGCTTGCACAGCACAGGCTGATATATATCAACTGACGGGTACTCATTATGAAAAATCATACTTGAAATAGTATGAGAGAATTACTGACGAGACACAACAACAAACGACGTCAGTATAAGTACCCATGCCAGCTCTGGTCCCGACATCGGGAAAAGAGAAGCAGAAAGAAGTCCGATTTGACCATGTCCTGAAGAAACCTTCAGGCCCAGGACTTAACATCCCTTTTCGCTTTGACATATTGGCCCAGCTGGCTAATATCCCCACTGTATCACCATACACGAGCCGCTTCACCTCTCAAAAAAGACAAGAGAAGTACTTAGGGATACACTGGCTAATTCAGAATCATTTCTAACACATATGCTAGAAATCCCTAGGGATGACACTCAACCCTCATGTTCTGAATGTCATCATGTACAATTGAAAGTACCCGCTATTACTTTCACAGCTGAGGATATGCTTCTCAAGGATAACAAACATGATCGACCTTTGTACTATACCGGATACATCGGTTTGACATGCACTGAAAGAGTACAGGTTGATCTAGGGTCTGCACACAACATTATCCCCAAAAGGTTCCTCTACTTTCTTGGCATACGCTGTATCGGTTGTCCGCAACCACTACGACGATATATAGTTTTAACGCAGGGAGTAGTCATCCACTTGAAAAGATTCGACTCTGTTGCCGAATCGGGAACCTGAAATCAGAAGTGACGTGTTATGACATTGACGCTAACACGCCATACAATTTGTTGTTAGGACGACCTTGGATCCACGCTAACTGGATTGTTCCCTCTACTCTGTACCATTGCTTCAAATACGTGGAGGACGATACAACGCTACAAACTATGTTCACTGAGAAACAACCATTTAAAGGGGTGAAAAACTACTTTACTGATGCTCTCCTATATCAGGAAATTAGTAAAACATCAAAAGACTCATTGCCTGACAATGATGATAGTGGCAATGAGGCAGATTTAGAGTCTGAAGGAGACACGTCAGCTACTTTGGTCAGTGAACCAATTGTAGCATGTTTTAGTAATCCTCAATGTAATAATCCCGTTAAGGATGATGATGAATGGGTGATTAATGATAATGTTTTCTTTGATTATCCTGCGAGTATCAGATTGTTTGAATCTGTCGCCAATAGCTCTCTACACATGCCCTTGCATAAACCAAGTATACCAAGTACATCTGTGGAATGTGTGGAAGGGTCCGTCTTCGTGATCCCTCCATCCAAAAGGAGTCAATCACCAATAATATTCGATAGAGCCCAACTATGAAGGTCTACGGTCACAGATTCAAGTTCAAACTCAGAGCCCCTGTAATTTTTCCATTATGCACGATCAGCACAGCATATGATGAGAAAAATGGGATACAACCTGCAGCGTGGGAGTGGCTGAATTTCAGAAAAGGACGATGTGGTTTTCTACGTAATTTCGTGCCGAAAGGGAAACCGGAAAATTACTATGATAAAACACGCAGGGGGTTGGGATATGTTACACCTCCACTTTCTACATCGATTCGATCCAAAGATAACAAACTGATCCCGTCACGCTCTGCCTCTTCCTCTGAGTGGGAGTCAGATGTCAGTATGGGAACAATGTTCGAGAATCTCTTCATTAATATGACTTCAAGTATTCAAATGGAGCCCGCGGAAGCTATTGATGTTAAACCATGGGCTCAGCAACTGGATTTTCAGTGAGAAAAGTGATTTGAACAACGCGAACCACCTACTAAAGACAAGGTGATCCAGGTTAACTTGGATAGTCAAGACCACCCTAAACCCATCTTTAAAAGTGAGAGCTTATCACTTACAGAGAAAGAAGAATTGATTGTCCTCGTAAGAGAGTATATCATTGTCTTCGCATGGAAGTACGAAGACATGCCCCGACTTGATCCGCAAGTAGTCATGCATCGTTTGAATATCAAGCCTAACGCCAAGCCAGTCAAGTAACAATAACGACGATTTCGCCCGAACATTATGGAAGCTATTGAAGCCGAAGTCCATAAACTGATCGCATGTGGTTTTATACGGGAGGAATAGCATCCAGATTGTGTTGCCAACATTGTTCCCATTCTTAAGAAGAATGAAAAAATTTGGATCTGTATTGACTACCGCGATCTCAATACAGCCTGTCCTAACGACAAATTCTCATTGCCCATCACTGATGTCATGATTGACAATACCTGTAGATTCAAAAGAATGTCCTTCATGGACGACTTTTCAAGATATAATCAAATTAAGATGTACCAGGAGATGAGAAGCATACTTTATTTCGGACACTGTTGGGGATATACTGCTATACCGTGATGCCCTTCGGATTAAAGAATGCGGGAGCAACTTATCAACATGCGATGAGTACAATTTTCGCGACCACCTCTGAAAGACGGTAGAATGTTTTGTCCATGACATTACTGTCAGAAGTCGCGATAAGAATGATCATCTTCGTGACTTGAGAACAATGTTCGATATAATGCGAGCTCATTGACTAAAAATGAATCCGACAAAATCCTTCTTGGGGGTTTCGAGTGACAAGTTCTTAGGATTCACACGTCAAAAGGGATCCATCTTGACCCGGATAAAGTCAAAGCTATCCCAAATGTGCATCCACCCAAGAATCTCAAAGAACTTAGGTGCCTGCAAGGTAGATTGGCCTATATCATAAGTTTCATCGCAAATCTCTTAAGCCGCTATTAACCGTTCACCCGGCTCATGAAAAAGGGTGTCTCTTTTGTATGGGATTAAACCTGTCAAGAAGCTTACGAGGATATCAAAAGATACCTCACTAAACTCCGGTTTTAGTGGCTCCCACATCAGGAAAACCATTCATATGGACCATTCTCTCAGTGCTTTGCTTGCTCAAAAGAACGTTGACGCCACGAACAGGCCATTTATTATCTGAGCAGGACTCTGATAGAGGTTGAATTTCGCTATAACCCTATTAAGAAGGAATGCTTAGCTCTTGTCTTTGCTATTCAAAAAGACACGGGATTACTTGGTTGCCAAACCATACATGTCATTTCCAGAGTGAATCCTTTGCATCTCCTCATGAAGAAACCAGGATCACTAAATTCAAGATTAGCTAAGTGAGCCCTCCTTCTGTCTCAATACGATATGCTCTTTGTCCCTCAGAAGGCAGTTAAATGCCAGCGCTTGCAGACTTCCTGGCTGCTCATCCGGTTCCGAAAAGCTCAAAACTTCATGAAGATATTTCAGAAGAGGTTTTCGAATCTAATATAACTTCAGAGGATGAAGTATGGCAGATGTTATTTGATAGAGCATCAAGAATAGGCCCTAAAGGCAAGATCATTGTTGGTATGGGGTTGTATTTATCTCACCACAAAATCATGTCCTTCTTAGTGCATTTTCATTGACGGAACCATGTTCCAACAATGTGGCAGAATATAACGCTCTACTCATTGGCCTTCAGCTCGCCCATGAAATAGGGGTACGCTGTCTCGAAGCTTATGGTGATTGAAAACTGATTATTAATCAGGTTAAAGGAGAATATGAGGTCCACCACGGAGATCTGGTACCTTATTATCATGCTGTAACACCCCGCTCCCGGAATACGTACTTAGTTGCGTATTCAGATTTTTGATCGTATTTTTTTCGATTTACCTTCTGTACTTATTTTGTATTATGAATTGTTTATATGATTGTTTTGTCTTAAATTTGGATTCGTGTACTCGGAGTCAGCCCTAGTCTGAACCGAAGACCCGATCCTAGTGTATTACTCGATTTGATCTTTTCGGTATTCTGATTTGACCGATTTCTGTTTCAAATATCATTTTCCAATATTATATATTTTATATGATTTTCGGGAATTTTTCTCAGTTAAAAAGAATATCTTCAAAACCGGTGTCGGCCAGTGCTGCTGACCGATTCCCGGATTTTTAGTTTACAAACGGTTTAGAATTTCTACAAGTACCTTTAGACATTATTTCTTAAAATCATATTTTCTACCTAAATACTTTTTCTGGGAATTTTGTGATTTTATGAAAATTCCACCGGAGTCGGTAGCTAGCTGATTCCGGGATTTTTAGTTTTAAAACTGTAAAGTATTCCTTAAAACGGATTTCACTATAATTCTTAGATTAATATTCTTGATTTTTGATAATTATTTCGGGTCGTTCCGAGATACTTGAATTTCGGACGATTCCGGTATTTTCCCGAAAGATTTCCGCATCCGCAACCGAATCCCGGGAATCCGCCACTTTCATTATCTTTCATTTTCTCTTCCAAGAGAATAATTTCCCTTTTCCATTTTCTTTTCCTTTTCCTATTTTCTTTCTTTCCTTCCTCCACAATCCACAAGAATTCCAATTTCCCAAAATTCCATTTTCTCCCAAAATTCCATTTTCCTCCACACACTTCCACCAACTTCCTCATTAAATGCCCTCTTTTTCTCTCTCTTCCATGGCCAGCCAAGTGTGGCTAAGAGAGACACCTCACCTCCTCTATTTACAAAAACCCCCTCTCTTCTATCTTATTTGCACCTCCTTCACAAAATCTAAAACCTATAAATACTTTTCCTTCTCCTTCTTCATTCATTTTCACTTCATCTTTCTCTTTCTTCTCTTCACCAAAACCCTAATCTCCAACATCTCCTTCACCTCCACCACCTCCACCGGCGCCTCCGGCCACCACGACTCCGGCGAGAGACCCCGATCTCCGGCCACCACTTCTTCTCACCAACACCAACAACAAAACCTCCAACCTCCACTTTCTTCTCCATCATCAACTTCCATCACCACCACCATCACTCCATCATCAACCACTCCTTTTGGTGAGTATTTCTACTCATCAAGACTTGGCTAATTCCTAGTATACTTTTGTTTACAATTCATGTATACTTGTGCCATCAAAATCATATTTTTAGATCATCAAACACAACCATCACAAATCTGTTCTGTGTGCTGTTTCCAGTCGATTAGTCGACTTGACCTAAGGACTAGTCGACTTGAAACCCTTAGTTGAAACGTAACCTTTTCTGGAACACAGTTTTAGTCGACTTAGGTTATTTATTAGTCGACTAGAAACCTCGATTAGTCGACTACTCCCTTGACCCTAGTCGACTAACCTTTCCTGAATCAGAAACCCAACTCTCTGTTACTCAGTATTAGTCGACTTGACATGACTGTTAGTCGACTTGTCATGTCTGTTAGTCGACTACCCTTTCCACCTAGTCGACTAACTTTTCCTGAAACCATAACCCAACTCTCTGGAACCCAGTTTTAGTCGACTATACCAGACTATTAGTCGACTAACCCCTCTATTAGTCGACTACCCTTTCCACCTAGTCGACTAACTTTAGCTGCCTGTTATGGTTGATTTCTTTCTTGAATAGGAACCTTATCCTCTAGACTTACATCACATATTGGTACTACTTGACTTGTCTCTTGACAAACATCATCTTCCCTTCTCTCTTTCTCTCTCCTCTTCACTCTACATATTTATATCATATATTATGGCGCATCCCGGGTTCCGTGGATTTCGGACCTTTCGGCGTTTCTGGTGATTCAGGCGAGTGTTCTCGCTCGCTACCCTCTTGCTCCCTATTTCATTGATTATGCAAATATTCTCGTTCTAGTCCCCATGTATTTTATTTCATGTTCTATATCTTTTACTGTTTCATATTATGCGTGGCCGACCCTTCGTGGTCGTTGTACTTTGGGTTACTTTTATGTTACCTTGCCATACCATTACCTCAGACTAGTCAGTTGCATGCTTTTATTTAACACATGTATATCACCTGGCATCTAGTGTGTTATCACCTGACCACCATGCATGCTATTATTTGGCAAGACCCTCTTGTTATGTCATGATTACCCAGACTATTATCAATCTCTTGTCATGTTTGGTTGCTTGTTAAATATCATCACCTTATCATGCTATCTCTTGACACCAAGCATGATGCACCTGATTCTGATATAATTATCACGATAACGGGAATGTAGTATCTGAGCTCCTGTTATGATTCCAGTTATGATTCTTATTATGTATTCCAGTTATGATCCTGCTCATTCCCGAAATCTGGTAATTATGTTAATAAACCATAAAAAGGACAACTTGTATGGGGAATGGGAGGAAGTGATGGATGCCGGAATGATACCTTGCTTATAGTAATGGAATAAAATATTGGCGGTAGTGTTAGTGGGACTCAGGGCCCACAGGAGATGCGTGTTAGGGGGACTTTGGGCCTCCAAACTGGTTCCAGGTGTATGGAAACTACTATAAGAAGCTCTATCAGTTCTCCATCTACTTCCGGTAACAACCCTCGGCTTGCTTATATATGGATGTATGTGTGTCGGGGTGTACACCCGGATACATACCTAGATATATGGGTCAGACGAGTAATAATAAAGTGTCGTAATAACCGGCTCTTTAAGTTGTAAGTAGAGGTATGTGGAATGGGACGCATACTAAAGCCTGCAACTTAAACGGCTATGAACCTGTGATGTGCCTTACCATAATTACTTGTTCCGGACTTTATATCGGATTTCCTGTTTTATGAGTATTATGTTATGACCACCTTGCAACTCTGATTCTATACGCTTGGATTTCGGTGGTATGAGATAAAGGTATATAGATGAGGGTTTCCTTGTTTGGATTATTCCTTCGATGTACTAGTCTCATGGGACCGTGACCTAAGCGTACACAGTCAGTCTTGCTTATGATTGGATTTACCTCGGATTTCCAAGTTTTATGATGATTATGTTTCACCTGCTCCTACCTGCTATATTTGTGTTCTAACCCTCCTGTCTCCTGTACTTGGTACACACTTGTACTCACCCCTGCTCGCCACTTGGTTTTGCTTCACCACTCGCCTGGGGAGTTTCACTGACTCCCCTGGATCCTCATGTCCAGGTCATGGAGCTTGGAGCGTGTAGATTCTCCCCCTTGCGGATCAGAGTAGCGCAGCGGTAGCGTGGATCCCCAGCCGATCATCCAGAGCTCCATCCTTCCAGGCCCCCTTGTGAGTCTCTCGAGTTTTTCTTTTAAACTCGTGAGTGCCTTTCATACTGTTCATACTTGTATATTTCCTTGTATTCTCGCATTTGCGCATATTAGTGATGTGATATTCATGTAATATTGGATCACTTCTGGTGATAACTCTGTGATTGTATTCATGTGTTGGAATGTATAATGCATCACTTACTTCCGTACTCTGATTCTTGTCTGTACTGATGCTTAGCGTATATACGGGAGGGTAGTTCTGACCTACGTATATACGTTGCAGTGACGTCCCCGTATCCGCCAGGATCGGGGCGTTACAGGATGGTATCAGAGCCTAGGCTCTAACTTCCTCAGTACGTCCAGAGGGCAAATTAATGGTAAAGAAATTTGCAACTGGAATACTTGAGTCTTGGTTATACATTCCAACTACAAGTGCAGAGTTATCTATTTCTTGGCCATCCTTCCTTTGATTCCTAATCCTTCCTATCCTTTCCTGTTTTGGTTTTATGAAGCCCTTATACCAACATTAAGATATGATAGACTAGGAAGGTAGTGGCTGGTTCTGCATGAAGCTATTATGTGATCTCTTCGGTGAATTCTATGAAGCTTGGTATTCTCCAGATCGATCTTGATCTGGCTATCTTTCACAAGACAGTAGTCGGCATTCTCTACAGATATTCTACATTCTCTACTATATCATTCAGAGTGATTGATGCCTGATATTCGGGATTCTTAATTATCGGTCTTCTTTATTATTATGCTCAGGACTATCAGGGTTTCCTTTATCTTCAGTATTCTGGCTTATTCTCGGAAGGTTATCAAGTATGCAGATTTATACAGCCGGAAGTGCGGAGGATGATTATTGTTCAGTCGACTTGAGAGCCCTACCTATAGTGCTTCATATCTTAATTGGTATAAATTCCACCCATGTCCCCTTTGTGTTCAATTTACCCCTTATCGAAATTGCGAGGACGCAATTTTTTGTAAGGTGGATGGATTGTAACACCCCGCTCCCGGAATACGTACTTAGTTGCGTATTCAGATTTTTGATCGTATTTTTTTCGATTTACCTTCTGTACTTATTTTGTATTATGAATTGTTTATATGATTGTTTTGTCTTAAATTTGGATTCGTGTACTCGGAGTCAGCCCTAGTCTGAACCGAAGACCCGATCCTAGTGTATTACTCGATTTGGTCTTTCCGGTATTCTGATTTGACCGATTTCTGTTTCAAATATTATTTTCCAATATTATATATTTATATGATTTTCGGGAATTTTCCTCAGTTAAAAAGAATATCTTCAAAACCGGTGTCGGCCAGTGCTGCTGACCGATTCCCGGATTTTTAGTTTACAAACGGTTAGAATTTCTACAAGTACCTTTAGACATTATTCTTAAAATCATATTTTCTACCTAAATACTTTTCTGGGAATTTTGTGATTTTATGAAAATTCCACCGGAGTCGGTAGCTAGCTGATTCCGGGATTTTTAGTTTTAAAACTGTAAAGTATTCCTTAAAACGGATTTCACTATAATTCTTAGATTAATATTCTTGATTTTTGATAATTATTTCGTGTCGTTCCGAGATACTTGAATTTCGGACGATTCCGGTATTTTCCCGAAAGATTTCCGCATCCGCAACCGAATCCCGGGAATCCGCCACTTTCATTATCTTTCATTTTCTCTTCCAAGAGAATAATTTCCCTTTTCCATTTTCTTTTCCTTTTCCTATTTTCTTTCTTTCCTTCCTCCACAATCCACAAGAATTCCAATTTCCCAAAATTCCATTTTCTCCCAAAATTCCATTTTCCTCCACACACTTCCACCAACTTCCTCATTAAATGCCCTCTTTTTCTCTCTCTTCCATGGCCAGCCAAGTGTGGCTAGGAGAGACACCTCACCTCCTCTATTTACAAAAACCCCCTCTCTTCTATCTTATTTGCACCTCCTTCACAAAATCTAAAACCTATAAATACTTTTCCTTCTCCTTCTTCATTCATTTTCACTTCATCTTTCTCTTTCTTCTCTTCACCAAAACCCTAATCTCCAACATCTCCTTCACCTCCACCACCTCCACCGGCGCCTCCGGCCACCACGACTCCGGCGAGAGACCCCGATCTCCGGCCACCACTTCTTCTCACCAACACCAACAACAAAACCTCCAACCTCCACTTTCTTCTCCATCATCAACTTCCATCACCACCACCATCACTCCATCATCAACCACTCCTTTTGGTGAGTATTTCTACTCATCAAGACTTGGCTAATTCCTAGTATACTTTTGTTTACAATTCATGTATACTTGTGCCATCAAAATCATATTTTTAGATCATCAAACACAACCATCACAAATCTGTTCTGTGTGCTGTTTCCAGTCGATTAGTCGACTTGACCTAAGGACTAGTCGACTTGAAACCCTTAGTTGAAACGTAACCTTTTCTGGAACACAGTTTTAGTCGACTTAGGTTATTTATTAGTCAACTAGAAACCTCGATTAGTCGACTACTCCCTTGACCCTAGTCGACTAACCTTTCCTGAATCAGAAACCCAACTCTCTGTTACTCAGTATTAGTCGACTTGACATGACTGTTAGTCGACTTGTCATGTCTGTTAGTCGACTACCCTTTCCACCTAGTCGACTAACTTTTCCTGAAACCATAACCCAACTCTCTGGAACCCAGTTTTAGTCGACTATACCAGACTATTAGTCGACTAACCCCTCTATTAGTCGACTACCCTTTCCACCTAGTCAACTAACTTTAGCTGCCTGTTATGGTTGATTTCTTTCTTGAATAGGAACCTTATCCTCTAGACTTACATCACATATTGGTACTACTTGACTTGTCTCTTGACAAACATCATCTTCCCTTCTCTCTTTCTCTCTCCTCTTCACTCTACATATTTATATCATATATTATGGCGCATCCCGAGTTCCGTGGATTTCGGACCTTTCGGCGTTTCTGGTGATTCAGGCGAGTGTTCTCGCTCGCTACCTCTTGCTCCCTATTTCATTGATTATGCAAATATTCTCGTTCTAGTCCCCATGTATTTTATTTCATGTTCTATATCTTTTACTGTTTCATATTATGCGTGGCCGACCCTTCGTGGTCGTTGTACTTTGGGTTACTTTTATGTTACCTTGCCATACCATTACCTCAGACTAGTCAGTTGCATGCTTTTATTTAACACATGTATATCACCTGGCATCTAGTGTGTTATCACCTGACCACCATGCATGCTATTATTTGGCAAGACCCTCTTGTTATGTCATGATTTACCCAGACTATTATCAATCTCTTGTCATGTTTGGTTGCTTGTTAAATATCATCACCTTATCATGCTATCTCTTGACACCAAGCATGATGCACCTGATTCTGTTATAATTATCACGATAACGGGAATGTAGTATCTGAGCTCCTGTTATGATTCCAGTTATGATTCTTGTTATGTATTCCAGTTATGATCCTGCTCATTCCCGAAATCTGGTAATTATGTTAATAAACCATAAAAAGGACAACTTGTATGGGGAATGGGAGGAAGTGATGGATGCCGGAATGATACCTTGCTTATAGTAATGGAATAAAATATTGGCGGTAGTGTTAGTGGGACTCAGGGCCCACAGGAGATGCGTGTTAGGGGGACTTTGGGCCTCCAAACTGGTTCCAGGTGTATGGAAACTACTATAAGAAGCTCTATCAGTTCTCCATCTACTTCCGGTAACAACCCTCGGCTTGCTTATATATGGATGTATGTGTGTCGGGGTGTACACCCGGATACATACCTAGATATATGGGTCAGACGAGTAATAATAAAGTGTCGTAATAACCGGCTCTTTAAGTTGTAAGTAGAGGTATGTGGAATGGGACGCATACTAAAGCCTGCAACTTAAACGGCTATGAACCTGTGATGTGCCTTACCATAATTACTTGTTCCGGACTTTATATCGGATTTCCTGTTTTTATGAGTATTATGTTATGACCACCTTGCAACTCTGATTCTATACGCTTGGATTTCGGTGGTATGAGATAAAGGTATATAGATGAGGGTTTCCTTGTTTGGATTATTCCTTCGATGTACTAGTCTCATGGGACCGTGACCTAAGCGTACACAGTCAGTCTTGCTTATGATTGGATTTACCTCGGATTTCCAAGTTTTATGATGATTATGTTTCACCTGCTCCTACCTGCTATATTTGTGTTCTAACCCTCCTGTCTCCTGTACTTGGTACACACTTGTACTCACCCCTGCTCGCCACTTGGTTTTGCTTCACCACTCGCCTGGGGAGTTTCACTGACTCCCCTGGATCCTCATGTCCAGGTCATGGAGCTTGGAGCGTGTAGATTCTCCCCCTTGCGGATCATAGTAGCGCAGCGGTAGCGTGGATCCCCAGCCGATCATCCAGAGCTCCATCCTTCCAGGCCCCCTTGTGAGTCTCTCGAGTTTTTCTTTTAAACTCGTGAGTGCCTTTCATACTGTTCATACTTGTATATTTCCTTGTATTCTCGCATTTGCGCATATTAGTGATGTGATATTCATGTAATATTGGATCACTTCTGGTGATAACTCTGTGATTGTATTCATGTGTTGGAATGTATAATGCATCACTTACTTCCGTACTCTGATTCTTGTCTGTACTGATGCTTAGCGTATATACGGGAGGGTAGTTCTGACCTACGTATATACGTTGCAGTGACGTCCCCGTATCCGCCAGGATCGGGGCGTTACACATGCAGTCATCAAAATGGCTAATTTATTTGATGGCTCTTACATCGGTCATGTGTCCTGATCCCAAAATACTAAGGCCGACGCTCTGGCTGCACTAGCAGCAACATTGGCCTTACCAATCAACACAACGTATCATCTTACAGTAGCTACTCGACACCTTGTTTGTCCTAAACATGTGTTGAAAATCAAGGAGGTGCATATCACCTCGACGGATTTTACCGAGAGATTGGCGATTTCCCCTCATTGACTATGCTTTGCATGATATATTGCTGGATGACCCTAAAGAAGCGGCGTCTATTAGACGAAGGTCTCTCCGTTTCTACTATGATCCAATAGTAAAGACACTCTACCGTCGCTCATATGACGGTGTCCTCCTCCGTTGCCTCTCTAATTCAGAGGCACAAGAAGTGCTTAAAGAGGTGCACAATGGTATATGCGGAGCTCATCAATCAGGTTCGAAGCTCAAGGATCGATTGCATAGGCTTGAATATTATTGGTCAACCATGATAGCCGATGCCATCATATATGCATGAAGGTGTAAAGCCTGTCAAATCCATGCAGACTTTATACATCAGACTCCAGAGTTACTCCATTCAACTGTTGCTTCATGGCCATTCGAAGCATGGGGAATCGATGTCATAGGGCCTATCAGCCCCTCATCAACAAAGGTCATCGGTTTATCCTAGTAATAATCGATTATTTCTCAAAGTGGGCAGAGGCTATACTAGTTGTTGAAGTTAAAACTTCCAACGTGGTTAATTTCATCAAACACCATGTCATCCATCGATTTGGTGTCCCTAGACGGATTATCCATGATAACGGTCCACAATTTGTAAGCCAGGTATTCTATCGATTTTGTGATAAGTACCGGATTCAGAATGTGGCATCAACCGCTTATAACCCTATTGCTAATGGCTTGGTGGAAGCATTCAACAAGATAATTATCAAGCTACTCAAAAATTCGTTTCATCAAATAAGCAAGACTAGAATGAGAAGCTCAGTGAATGTCTTTGGGTCTACCGAACCACAGTTCGGACCCTGATAGGCAATACACCTTTTCCTCTGGTATACGGATGCGAAGCAGTCATACCGTTAGAAATTCAGATGCCACCATTACGAGTCACCTTGATGACCAAAATGACAAAGGAGGACAATAATCAGTTACGTCTTCAAGAGCTCGAAGCCCTAGATGAGAAGCGACTACAAGCTCAACAACATATTGAGTTGTATCAAGCACGAATCTTGAAGGCCTTCAATAAGAAGGTTAAGCAAAAAATTTTTCAGAAAGGAGATTTAGTTTTAGCCATCAGACGGCCGATGATCATGACGCACAAAATCAAAGGCAAATTCCAGCCCAAATGGGAAGGACCGTTCGTGATAGAAACAGTCTATCGAATGGAGCATATCGCCTTATAACCCCAGACGGTGATACGCTCATGATGCCGATCAACGGCAGGTTCTTAAAGAAGTATTGTCCTTGATAGGATCCTTCTTGTAATCAGATTAATGTTACACCTCTGATCAGGTCCTTCAGATTCAAGATATTTAAAAAGAGCGCTCCTCTCTTTCTCGAACGAGATCATACTACCATAAACCAGTGTCGAGCCGATTGAACACCGGTTGCATTAAAGAAGAATCAAGGTTATGAACTTCAGTTTTTGCCTTATCACTCTTCTCCAATTCATGGTCGACTAGTGTCGAGCCGATCGAACACCGGTGACATTCAAGAAGAAACAAGGTGTCAAATTGTTTTAGCCTTGTCACTCTTCTCTAGTATATAAACATGTACCTATCTCCAACTTAGAAGAATAGGTCATATTTTGAAGTTAAGCATGCCTAGGCAACAGTTTCAGGTAGATGGCTTATTTTGCCTGACTTTTCTGTGTATAATGGTGGCATACCTTCCTGCTCCTGTTCGATTGATCGAAACTCGACCCAACGGCAAAAGGTCCGACCAATCAAATGAGTTTACCTGCTGGCTTATCAAGCCAAACTCATTGAAGGAGGTTCGTGATGCATTCTCTAGTAGAACCTTTTCATCGTTTTCATGTTCATATCAAGACGTGGTGACCGACCAAATGGTGACCGATTGAATAACAAACACAAATGACTTTATCTGATGGCTTATCAAGCCAAATCATTAAAGAAGGTTCATGACACATTCTCTTGCAGAACCTTTCCACTGTTTCCACGTTCATATCAAAAATATGGTGACCGATCGAATGAAAGATCAAAGGAGTTTAGCTGATGACTTGTCAAGCCAAACTCATTAAAGAAGGTTCGTGACACATCCTTCTACAGAATCTTTTCAATATGGAAACAAGATAAGGATTGACAGAGAGTCCACGAGGAACGATAATCTTCAGATCAAGATCTCACGGAATTCATGTCCATTCCTTTAATTCCTAACTCACCGATAGAGTGAAAACCTAGGGGAAGCATCACGTTACTCAAAGTAACGAAATAATCTAACACCTCTAACGGTTAAGAATAGAGGAAAATGTTGGCTCTTAAGCCAACATAAGTCCTCCACAACTCATCATGCTGAGGGGAATAGCATGGCTAGTCCAACTCAGACGGTAGTTGGTAAAGGCATATCAAATCCGTTGACAGCTGAGGATTTGCTAAAAATTCTAAGGGACCTGTTCCCATTTGATTTCTCTCCAAAATCACTTACCAATTTCTATCCATGGAATGGTAGGACCACATAAGAAGATATTCATTTTCCTGGTGAAATGATGAGTCAAACCTATCATATTAACATTCAACCTCTGATAGTAAGACTCTAACATACTCCCCGGCAGATAAAACCAGCATCCCTGAGAATCCGGTCAACATCCCTAGCGAATAAACTCCACTTATCATTCTCCTCAATAGAATAATAAAGTTCACTCAAAATTATTGTTATGTTCAAACACCTCTAACAGTAACAAAATCCTGGTCATGTTAAACATTACACCTCTGCTAGGCTGTATTACAAATCTCGTTCTAAATCCCCACGGAGTTCTCTGACATATAATCTTTCATGAGATTCATATTCTTAGCTCTCCAGCGAGTCTTTAATAGACCCTCTTCAGAGTCTATTATTTTTTTCTCAGCCCCCAATGGACTTTCTTGGTTGTCACGTTAACAATACACCTCTGACAGTTTCTTTCAAAAAAATATCCAAAGGAGATATCAATTTTTCATGAAATTTATGATCAAGCCTTATTTCCCCCAATGGGATTATTTCTTTTACTGTTATGTCCAGCTTGTCACCTCTGAATGGTAGAAATCCTGAGCATAGTGTTTTATCAATCGGTTATATCTATATTATCTCTGAACTGACAGATAACCAAGTCTCATCTTTCAGTGCAGTAGGGACTATCCCTTTGCCGTTATGTCCAGTTCGCCACCTCTGAACGGCGGGTTTTGAGTCTAGCAACTCCCAATCGGTTATGTCCATATTACCTCTGAAGCGATGGGTACCTAGATCTCTCTCTTATGGTACTTCAACTGTCATGTCTAGTTCACCAACTCTGAACAGATGAGTCCATAACTTTGTTCTCCTTCCCTCTATCAAGGTCAGGAGCTCTTTCTGTCATGTTAACATTAAACCTCTAAAAAGCAGATTGCGAATCTGAGGTCCCTTAGTTGGTCATATCCAGTCAACCACCTCTGAACCAACAAGAGTCCAGATTCAATCTATCTCTGTAGTCCCTGATAGACTAGCTACCAAGTTAATACGACTACCTATGGTAGCAAATCTGAAGTTTAGTCTGTCTTAGTCTATCACGTCCAGTTTATCACCTCTGAATAGACGGGTCCCTAAAATCGGGCTCACCTCCATTTTGTCATCATGTCCAGGTCATCACCTCTGAATGGCAAAATTTTTCATAGCTAGTTTGTCACTTTTAATTGACAAATCCTAGGCTTCATTTGTCTTAGTTCAGTAGGAACTATCACAGGTTGTGGTGTCCAATTTATCTACAAATCTGATGGTCTTTAATCTGTCATGTTAATATTTACCTCTGAATACTCGTCAAGCTCACTATTTTCTATCCTCATCTCAACATGATTTGAGTCGAGTTATTTCTCAAATTTATAACTAATTTTATCGGTTCATCACCTCTGACTAGATTAGTTATACCATTATTTCCTTTCTTTTGAAGGTTATAGTACAATTTGAAAGTAAGAATTGCAAACTCAAAAGATAAAACAAGTTGGAAATACAACAAAGGAGTCGAATAAAATTACTTTTTATTGATACAAAAAGGGGGATACATGGATTACAAGCTACGAGGGTGCTTCGTAAGACTTGATCCATTCTTCAAGGATGCCTAACCTCTTCTTCCTCTCCTCAGCAGCTCTGATGAATGCCTGCGATCCCAACTCAGCCTCATTAAAGTTCGCTGTCTGGCACAGACGAGCCTCAATATCAGCTAAAGTTGCCCTTTGTGCTAGCTCCTGCTACAGGACTTCATCATTTTGGGTCTTGAGTTGCTCTAGCTGAGCGATCTCCTCAAAACGCACCGTTTCAGCCTTGGACAAAAGAAGATTGGCTCTCTTGATCATCTCCTTGGCCTTCTCATTCTTATCCTCAGTGTCGAGAAGAGCATTATTAGAAGCATCTATGGCATCTTCAATTTCTACTTTCCTTGTCTCCAAGGATTTTAAATCTGAAGATATTACCTTAGCTGCTTCCTGTGCTGCAAGATGAGCTTCATGCATTTGAGCAGTAAGGCATTCAAGTTGTTCATTAACTAAGGAGTCCAAATCTGAATTGCTGAGGTGACGCCACTCGCCCACGTCCCTCTCAAGCCTTTCCACCAGAAGCTCCAATGCAGCAGCCTGATCATCCCCTCCAAAATATTGAGTGCTTTCGATATTTCGAGAGAGGACAACCTTTAAAGCAGAAAATGAGATGGTTGAGCCCTTCAAGACCAGAGCAACAGATCACTTCAGGCTTTTGTAAAAGCTATCAACCATCTCGGCCACAAATTCTTGCTCGGCTTCAACTACTCCTGGTGAGCGAATAGTACCTGAAGACAAAGCCTCCACCGGTGATCGGGGGAAACCGCGCACGAAAAATGTATGTTTTGAAATAAAGATTTAAAGTGTGTGTGCTTTGGCTTCCTCGATACTTTCGTTATAGCATAGAGGCTAAAACGAGTCGAATCCACAAGGACAGGAGGCGATAGAAGCTTACACGGTATGTTCACGTATATGTTAACGGTTCTTCAATGTTTGAAAGAATGAAAGGAAAAAAATAAATATTGAAAAGAGAATTACGTGAAACACAAAGAAGTGGGAAACATAAAAGAAATAGTTTTTGAGATTTTTGATATATTTTAAAACAAAGAAAAGATAAAGAAAACTCATGGCACAAATCACTAGTCCTTGGTTCAAGAGCATTACAAAGCATGACCCATGTGTAACTCATCACATCTCAACTCAACAAAATAAGTTCAAGCTACACTTAAACCATCAAAACTAAAAGTAAGCATGGAGCAAAGTAATGTTAGCTTGTTAGAGAGTTAGGAAGTTAGAGTGTCAGATCCATCATCATGAGCCATCAATGACTCTTGTAAGAGCAAGGAAAAGTAGAGGCTATTAGATTCATGTGGATTATCAATAAGAAGTTAGCAAGTTAGTAGTTAGTAGTTAGTTACCATGAGAGAAAATATTAGCTAAACATGTAAAAAGGATTAGAGAGAAAAAACAACGATAAGCTAAGAGAGCACCTTTCATACATTGTCACCTTCTATTACAAGCACTCTTGCTTCTCAACATGTACCACTTTCTCTCCATATTACAAGATCTACAAGAAATGAAAAATACAAAAGAGGAGAAGAAGAACACTAACTAAACTACCCTAAACTACAAAATGAAGATGAAAACTACCCTAAAAATCTGCATATCTCTGTATATCTCCCACTGAAGAAGACCCCAGGGGTATTTATAGGCACCAAGGGGAAAGGGGCCAGGGGGCAAACCCTGGCCCAAAGTACGGGCGCGGCCGGTCCCGTACGCGCGCTGTCCTGTCTGTCCCCTATCAGATGGCAGTCCCGGTTTCTGATTTTGGACCCCTGATTTTGACGAATCAGCTCTCCAAAGTCAATGGCTATTCATGTAGGCTTTTAATCACCAATTAAATAGTGATTTAGGGTCTTCTTCTTCATTTCATGCCATGGACCTAGAAACACGCAAGAGAGATATTATTAGCAGAATTTAATATTAAATAAATGTGAAGATGTGGTTTGAAATATGCAGTTTTAGAGACTAATCACACCCCACACTTATCTTTTGCTCGCCCGAGCAAAACAAAAAACTAAAGGAATTATTACACCAATTTCGCAGGTGACGCGATTGCACTGAGCATGTGCAACAAGCCGTTAAAACTCTAGGTTTTCCCTAGAGGAGGAGTTTTGTCTCCTGAGGGTTTTCAGCGGATTACACCTACAAAATCCATAAAGAAAGAAATTAAATGTTAGTATTTTGAAAATGTATTTTTGAAATAGAGAAAAGTGTTGAAGTATTTTTATGAAACTATAAGTGATCCAAGGTCAGAGGTAAACCAGAAATTATTCTTTCTTAAACTAAGTCGAAATACAAAATCTTGTTATAAATTAAATGTAAAAATTTAAAATTGAATTGACTCTTTGATCTTTCATAAAACACTTAGAAAATATGCACTTTGTGAACAGTGAAGATTTTTGAGATATCAACTCTAACTTTCATGTCATTTATTTATATTATTATTATATATTTTTTTTCTTTTCTTCTCTTAATTTTCTTAGTCTTTCTTATTTACCTGGGTAGTGAGCCTTTAGCCGGTGACTCCCAAACTAGATGATCTTAAGGCACCAGATGAGAAAACATCCCTCGGACTTAAGGACTCGAGTAAACAAGGCCAAAAAACTAAAGGGGATTATTTTATTTTTGTCCACCGTTTTAGGAGTGAATAATTATGCTTCCTGAGGTATAATTACCCAACTTCAATAAGTGATTTTTATTATCATCAAAAAAATTTAATATATTTTTTTATGACATTTTTAGTCTTTGTTTCAATCTCAAAAATTGTGTAAGTGTGAAGTGCATAAATCTAAGGTAAAAAATTCAAGATCAAATTATCTTTTCAATCTTACTTTCTTATCCTAAAATTTAAACACGATCTATTATTTTGACTTCGTTTAAAAATTCATAATTTTAGGTCTTCTTAATTCTTAAGATAATCTTAATTTTCTTAACAATAAATGAAAACTATTTCCCTTATGTCAAAAAGTTTTGTAAAAAGAAAGAAGAAAAGAGTTTTTATAAAAAAAAATTTAATTAAAAAGAAGTATAACAGAAAGAAAATGTAAAACTAACTATGTTAGTAAACCCTCCCCCCCACACTTACCACATGCATTGTCCTCAATGCATCGTGAATGTGTATATACATGAAATAAATGGAAAGAGAAGAAAAATTACCTCATGGTGGTGCTTCCGGTGGTGATCTGACTGGGCCAAGCATTACTACCCAATCAAGATATCGTGGATCTTGTACAAACCCACCAGTGACCTCTCTAATGCGACCCAGTAAAAGAATGATAGACTAAATGATCTTATTTAAAAACTTATCCCCATCTAATTTTCAATTTTTAAAAATAATTACTGAGTCATTTTCTTCAACAGCCTTGTCCAACAATGAAGTGTGATTTTGGAAGATGACAGATTTGGACTCAAATGGATCAGGAACAAAACCGATACCGACTCGGTAATTTGACTCAGATCAAGTTGAGAGTCAACTATGAGAGTCAAAATTGGTTCAAAAATAGGGTCCAAACTAAAGAATTGATGCTCACACACTTTTCCCATTAATGAAGTGTGATCATAGGATATTGGTGATTCAATTTCACAGCGTACTGGTACAAAATTCAATGTTAACTCCGGAATAGAGAAAAAAATATGGTAAAAATACCAGAGTCATTATTGAATCAAAAAGTGAAATGGAATCACCAACATGAGGTTCTGGATCACTTGAAAGCTCAAGTTCAATTTTGGAAAATGATAACTTGCCAAAATGTCAAGAAATTGATGTTGGTCAAGTTCAGGTTAGTTGGATGAAATTGAAACTGAATTTGCAAAATGACATGATTCATAGGTCCAATTAGTAGAGTTAGGGATATAAGGATAGGGATATAAGGATAGGTCAAAGGTTGACAAGAAAGACTTTCCTCGCTCTCATTGATCAATTCGCTCATAAGTGAGTCTAACCTACTAATAGGCCGTGTAACAGAATTTGGATTCAGAATCATGTTTTCCATACTCTTTGTAATTGGATCTTCTTGAAAAGGTGAGTATGGAAGTTGATTTTGAAAAGTGTGGTGAAATTGTAAGTCCATCAGATTTTGCGATTGTTGCTCGGACTCACGCAAGGGTTCCATACTCAAGTCTAGTATTGATGGTTGTTCATTTTAAATCGGTGAGACTGGAAAAAATGAGTAGGACTCTTGAAAATTTGGTTGAGAGGATGAGTCCAACATATTTTGAAATCGTTGCAATTTTTCACAAAAGACTTCCAACGCTCTTCTAGCTCAGATTCTTTTTCAATTGGATGTTCTACAAAAGAAGTATATGGAGTTTGATAGGATTTTGAATTGAGCAAAATTTGTTGTTGGGACTCAAGAATGGCTTCCATACTCCTTTACAAATTGAATTTTTCTTCGATTGGCGAACAGGAAAAGGAGGATATGGATCCAAATCGGGGAATGAAAATTGTGGACAAAGTGGTTGAAAATTTGACTCGGGGGAGGTGAATCCCCATTGACTCTGTGAAGAGTTAAAATTATTTTAAAAATTATAGTCATAGATTGAGGATATGGGTCATATTGAGTCGGATAATCCCAACCCGGTATATATGGTTGGTTCATATTGTACATAGCCGGGTTGGAGTTATCCGAATCAAATGAGGTCGGGGTGAAATATTGATTCATGTTAGGATTGAAAGAATTGTTGTTGTTGAAATCCATATCACAATTTACAAAAAACAAACAAACAAACAAATAAAGAAAAAGAAAACAAGCCTATGCTAGGGTTGACTTAGACCTAGACGACTCCTAACTGGTTAGACTGTCCACTGAGGGTATATTGTCAGAAGCTGACCACGAGTTAATCGGCCAAGTAGGGGCAAGATCAATAGGAGGTATCCGTGCCGGAGCAATGAGCCTAATTATACCAAACCACTATTCTTCAAGTTTTCGCCTCTCATCCCCAACCTTAGACACCGATTTGACAAGAGTCAATTTCTAACTTCCCCCTTAGGTCAATCTCCTAATTGAGTCAGAGATGTCCCTAGGGGCCAACGTCTAGCAAATTTTATTTAGGCTTGGGTTGTGTGAGTGGGGAGGTGATTTTTGGGTTAAGGGAGGGTAATGATTTTCCACCTTATGTTGTCTTGGTTTTTGCCCTAAGTTTAATTTGTGCAAGTGTGCAATATAGATAAGAATGATTGCAAAAAAAAGCCAGTAAATCACTGAAGTGTTTGTCCTAACTATATGCAATGCAATATGTATACCTCCATCAAGATCACAACAACACAAGAATAAAATACAGTATATTGGAATGAAAATTGACACGTGCCTAGATGCAAATGTCTAAACCGTTTAAACCATTCAATTTCCGTATTTTACTTCTTAAAATTATTTACAGTGCACAGGTTATAAATAAAAATTAGCAGCAGAGTATAAGATATACAAGAATTTACCCAGCCACACAAGATCAAGTGTGGGTTTCTGTAATGTTAAAATTTAACCTGCACACCAAAAAAATAAAGAAGAAAAGTTAACAAAAACGTGAAATCAAACCGTTCCCATCCCCGGCAACGGTGCCAAAATTTGATCGGGGGAAAATCGCGCATGAAAAGTGTATGTTTTGAAATAAAAATTTAAGGTGTGTGTGCTTTAGCTTCCTCGAAACTTCTGTTATAGCATAGAGCTAAAACAAGTCAAATCCACAAGGACGGGAGGCGATAGAAGCTTACACGATACGTTCACGTGTATGTTAACGGTACTTCAATGTTTGAAAGAATGAAAAGGAAAGAAAATAAAGATTGAAAGAGAAGTACAGTGAAAAACAAAGAAGTGGGAAACATAGAAGAAATGGTTTTTGAGGTTTTTGATATATTTTTAAAATAAAGTGAAAGATAAAGAAAACTCATGGCACTACTACTAATGACTCCACTAACATGCTAACCTCTTAGTGATAGTTGCCTCACATGTATCTTTGGCAATCACTAGTCCTTAATTTAAGAGCGTTACAAAGCATGACTCATATGTAACTCCTCACATCCCAACTCAACAAAATAAGTTCAAGCTACACTTAAACCATCAAAACTAAAAGTAAGTATAGAGTAAAGTAATGTTAGCTTGTTGAGAGTTAGGAAGTTAGAGTGTTAGATCCATCATCATGAGCCATCAATGGCTCTTGCAAGAGCAAGGCTAAATAGAGGCTTTTAGATTCATGTGGATTATCAAATAAGAAATTAGCAAGTTAGTAGTTAGTACTTAGTTTCCATGAGAGAAAATATTAGCTAAACATGTAAAAGGGATTAGAGAGAAGAAAACAAAGATAAGTTAAGAGAATACCTTTCATAGATTGTCACCTTTTATTACAAGCACTCTTGCACTCTTGCTTCCCAACATGTACCACTCTCTCTCCTTATTACAAGATCTATATGAAATGGAAAATACAAAAGAAGAAGAAGAACACTAATCTAAACTACAAAATGAAGATGAAAACTACCCTAAAACTCTGCATATCTCTGTATATCTCCCACTGAAGAAGAACCCCAGGGTATTTATAGGCACCAGGGGAAAGGGGGCATAGGGCAAACCCTGGCCCAAAGTACGGGCGCGGCCGCGCCCGTACTGCCCGCGAGCACGGCAAAAGTCGCGTTTTCGTGGCTCTTCTAGAGCCACACACTGTCTTGTCTGTCCCCTGTCAGATGGCAGTCTCGGTTTCTGATTTTGGGCCCCTGGTTTTGACGAATCAGCTTTCCAAAGTCAATGGCTATTCATGTAGGCTTTTAATCACCAATTAAATGGTGATTTAGGATCTTCTTCTTCATTTCATACTATGGACCTAGAAACATGCAAGAGAGGTATTATTAACAGAATTTAATATTAAATAAATGTAAAAATGTGGTATGAAATATGCAGTTTTAGAGACTAATCAACCGGCTTCACTGTCATAACGGTAGAGGAAATGACAGAAGCGCTGGCTGGCGAAAGACGAGGGATCACCGGTGATCTAGGAGGAGTCCTCATTGAAACCAGTACACCAGCCACGATGGAAGTAGGTCTAGTGACTATTTCAGAAAGAACTGGCTCAACAACCAGTGTCGGAGACGTAGGGCTGGTAATTTCTTCAACCCAGCGGTTGTCAGGATAGGGAGCGTCAAAGAAACCACTGGCATCTCAACTACCGATGCAATTGGGAGCGAGATTGGTTCTGTAACCACCGTCTCCTCAGCCTTTTTAACTCCACCGGTAGGCTCAGGCTGATAAGAGGGCAGATCATGATACAAGACATCCAACTCGGTAACGTCTGTTGCGGCTGAAGTACCTGCCTCATCCCTGATTCCCTCTGGAAGATCAGCTGGTTCCCTTGAAGTCAATGCACCCAAAGACGGAACACCTGTGAAAAGACTTTGTTGAAATAAGGCATAACGAATATCAGGAGAGAATTGCTTACAAGAGATCAAAGTATTACCAAGAGGCGATACCGCCTCAGCCGCAGCCTCTCTCTGGACTTCCTCGACGGCAGTGCAAATTCCGTCGGGCTCCATGGAAAAGATTTTGGCAGTTGCAGGAGGGACGTCCAACTCACCTTCACTCACCGAAGCCTCTGTGGTTCATCTTATAATGCTTGAGGCTATTGACTCTCTTTCGAGGTCCCAGCACCTGCGTCACCTCCGAAATCTTCTGAGACGACGAAGTAGCTAGCCTCGTCACCTTCCTTATAAGTAAATAGGGGATCATGATAATCCCCATGTTCTCCTGCAGCCTCAGATCTTGGTTCTCTTGCAGCTTGAAATCACCTAGAGGGGGGGTGAATAGGTGATATGGCTAATCTAGACACTAAATGCGAAAGCTAAAACTAATTTGCAACAACACTTAATACAACCAACGAGTGTAGCCGAATTCCCCGTGAAGGGCTCTGGACTAACTCCTCTTGATTCCCCTAGATAAGGGTTGAGGTGCTATATGAAGCTCTCGTGGTTAAGTACAAGTGAGGCACACAAACACAATCCTAGCATATAATGGATATATAACAATATGAAAGATGCAAGGCACAACACAAGCAAATAGATATGAATGATATGAATGATGCACAACACAAATGTAAAGAGAGAGAGTTAGAGAGACAATGGATCAAACGCAAACACAAAGATATGTTTCGAGGTTCGAGCCCCTAGCTCTACGTCCCCGCCTTCACCGAGAAGGATTTCTAATCCATTATCTTGTCCACCGAGGACTCCCACCGAGGGAACCTCCATCGAGGAGGATTTGTACAACCGGGAGTACCGAACTCCTCTCTCAAACACCACCTCACAACCGAGGGGTAGGCCCATAGCCAAACAACCACAATCCACCTCTACCGAAGAGGGATACAAACCAAACTCTACCTCTCACTAGAGGGAGCAAACCAACAATCTCAACCTCTACCAAAGAGGGAGCAACCCAACAATGAAAGGGTTTACAACTGGTGGTATCTTTCAACCACAAACAATCTCTTTTCCCATAAACAAATGATCCTAATAGAATAGGATAGAAGATAAGCTCAAGTGTGAAAAACAACGTGTTTTGATCAAAGAAAAACTCTTGGGAAAAATACCAATGAAATATAGAATTTTAGATCAAGACTAATTCCCAAAAACCTAATTTCTTGAAATAAACAAAACACTTTAAAGCAAATAAGATTGATCTTTTGAGCTCTTAAACACTTTGAAAACTTGTTTTAAAAACCAGAGAATAGAGAAATTTTTCTTGTAAAAAATCTTAGCCAAAATCCCAAAGGAATGGGGTTTATATAGGCCCAATACAAAACTAGCCGTTAGGCTGAATTCTCAGCCTGAGACGGCTGGCGGTCGACCGCCAACGGTCATAAATATGACCGTTTGAGTAGCCTGGTCGACCGCCAGTCGACTGCAGATTTACAGAGACCAAAGCTCCCTGTTCGGTCGACCGCCCAGTCGACCGGCCCAGTTGTCTGGCCAAACGTGCACAAGGCTGTGCATGTCGGTCGACCGACCGGTCGACCGCTCTGGAACACGGTCGACCGTCCCGATCGACCGCCAGGGCCTGGCAACCAATTTTCTGGGACAGAAAAACATGTTAAAAATATTTCTAAAAATTCTTATAAGTCTTCTAAAAATCCCCAAAAATAGTTTTAACATTTTGCATTGATATATAAACATGTAATAAAAATTTCAACTCAAATATCAAGCAATTTGAAAAATTTTTGTGTCTTATCATTTTTACCAAAAACCAAAATCTGTATTTTATCAAACTTGGATTTTTCTCAATAGGAAATCTGATTTTTCTTAAACTCATGAATAGACATATCAAAATAAGTTTGTTTAAGATATGAAGTATGTATGTATATTGAACACATCTAATATACATAAAAACATTTAAACTTGTTTGATCTAAACTATTCATGAAAACTAAAATCCATAAAACGTGTGTGTATTTGTGCACTTGAGCATATCAACTATTCTTATCTTTACACATGGATCTAAAACACACTAAATACTAGGATACTTAAGTCTTCTTGACGATCTTCCATCTTCAAGTCGACTCGATTCAAAACATGATCCCGAGCGAGACTCCAACGAGTGCAAGGATATGATCTTGATGCCGGCTCTGGAATCACATGTGAAGGCTTCCAAACTCCTCTTGTTGAAGCAATCACCAACTATATCTTGATTAATGATCTGAAACTAAAATCACAAGATTATTAGTAAACATAACTACATGAGTTAATCATCATCAAACTAAAGTGGAAGGCCTCTGGCCAACAATCTCCCTTTTTTGATGATGACAAAACTCATGGAGTTATATATGCATGGATTAAAGTTAAGCTTCAAAGAAGCTCCCCCTTACTCATGCATTGGAATAAACAAATAGATATGCAATGTAAGCTCTTAAACATGTATGCATAGACATGCATAAAACAAGGTACCAAAATACAAACATGCTCTTTATACCAAACATATGAATGCACCATGCATAAAACGGGCTCTAGATACCAATAAAAACATGTTCTTAATAATGCTCTTGATACCAATTAAACAATTAAACGACAACTAATAAATAAAACAAAACATGTATATAAAACATGCATATAAACTCAAATACTTCTCCCCCTTTTTGTCAATCATTAATAAGGGACAAAGTAAAAACAAATCAATAAATTCTTCTTCCCCTTTTTGTTCGAAACAAAGAATCAACAAAGGGGTTAAAAACAAATAAAACAATGTTCTCCCTTTTTGTTTAAAACACAAATGATGTAAATAAGGGGTGACAATCAATTAAGATATCAATTAAAAATATGTCAAAGTAGCATCTTGATACCAATTGAAAGTGAACATATAAATCAATGAAAATAAATAAGGCATTGATACCATTTTTGAAGAAAAAAACACATAAAAATCTTGATACCAATTGAAATTATTCAAATAAACATCTTGATACCAATTTAAAGTATTATTCTTTTTAAATATATGATACCAAATTAAAATTATTATTTTCTATCATAAAATAAGGGAGTGGAATACAAAACCAATGGTAAACCAAATACCAATTGAAAGATAAAATACGAGTTTTCTCCCCCTTTATAAAATACCAATTAAAACAATGTCTAAGCTTGTAATAGAATAACAATTGAAAAACTAATCAATTGAAACATGATGATCGTTAAAACTCAAGCTTAGCATAAACAAAATATATATATGTATGAAAAATTAGATACCAATCGAAATTGATACTATATGAAATGAAAGCATACATACATACAATATATGAGTATACAAGAGATGTCAATATTGATATCAATTGAAAGAATCCAATGATACCAATTGAAACAACAATAATATCAAGTGTATATCTCATATTTCCTACCACCCTTCATGTTCAAGTTTAAAATGATTTTCTCTATAAAGCATACATGAGTATGATCGCCCATCCAACCGCCCTTGGAAGGTAGGGGTTTTCAAAAAGGTTTAGAAAATAAAGAATGTTTGAAAACTCTACCAAAATGAAGAATATCGCAACTAGTTAAATGGAAAAACTTGTAAACTAGTACGAAATCCTTCAAGTAAGGAATAAAAATAAATTATTTTCATAAAACATGAAATTCACAAAATAGTCAACACTCATAATCAATGAAGCATGAATATGACTCATGAAAATAAAACATGAGTAAACTAGAAGTGTGAGTGTATAAATACAATGTGAAGAACATGATCATGAAAGTATTCAATTAAGCTCAATATTCCTTAAAACATGAAAATCATTAAAAACTATTTAATCTTCAAGGCATATGTATGTCTTATACAAACTAAAGTATACATACATATCCAAAATATAACGAGTCCACAAATGTATATGCATTAAGGCACGTGGCTCAAGGGATGTATATGTATAACAATAATTTGGATAAAATGGACATATACATGAAGTTAAACAAGAAATCATAAAACAAATTCAAAGTGGGGAATACAGTTTAAAATGCATGGATCATCAAAACTAGACTATACTAGCACATCTAATGGGTTCAAATAAGCATTCAAGCTCAAACATATATAGATTTATTTGTGGCCCACTATATGTACAAGTATATACCAAGTTTTAATGAAAACTAACATCTAAACATGTAATCAACGCATGAAGCATAAAACAAGATATGAAAACATGAAAAACATAAACATGATTATTAAGTAAATACACATGTTATTAGAGCTATGATAAACATGATAGCTAAACAACGGTGAGAACCACAAAAAAATAATGGTCCATATTAAACATGGTGTCTCAAAAGGCTATA